>PVLC010025170.1:0-23931 GCA_004027655.1 Graphiurus murinus
CCGCCGCCGCCGCCGCCGCCGCCGCCACCGCGGGAGCCGGAGCTGCCGGGCGGAGCGGCGTCCGCGCCAGACTGGAGCGGGAGGGCGGCGGAGCGCAGTTGCTGGGAATTTTTTCAGCCGACAGGGCCAGCGATCCAGCGAGAGACCCCGCCAAGCCTGGGAGCGGCAGGGATCGCGGGCGCCGGCGCGAGCAGAGCAGACCTTGAAATAGATCTGGCCAGCCAGGTTCCCGGAGGAAATGGGACTGTGAACGAACCGGGGAGCAAGAAGGGAAGGAAGCGCCGGGATTGCTGATGTCAGAGGAGCCCGGAAAGTCGCGCTGGAAAAATCTGAAGACAGCCACCGGGGCTCTGCGTCTTCCCCGGGAGAGGCACCGCCAGCCGCCCCCCACACGCCCCCTCGGCGCCTCCGGGTGCCTCCCGCAAGCCGGCGACAGCGACCCGCGGGGTGGCGAGGACGGAGGGGCGCGCGGACCGGAGACGAGGGGCCACTTCAGGAATACAGATAAGTGGCTGGTGGCTTGACGTGGATTTTAATGAATCTGGACTCCATGTGGATTTGGCCGTCCCCGTGATTCCGAGCCGAGAGCACGGAGAGGGACGCACGCCGTCCCCGGCAGCCGGCGCGGCCGAGGCGGACCGAGCAGGGACCGAAGGACAGACCGACGTCGCCGAGCTGGGTAAGCGGCGGGCGGCTGGGTCGGGTGCTGGGAGTCGGCGGCGCCCTCCGCCCTCTCCCCGAACGCGCGCACACCACCGGCCACGGCTCCTCCCGCGCCCGGCTCTGGGGGTCCCGGCCCCAGGCACCGGGGCTCGGCTGCGGCGGCCGGCGAGTCCCCGGGCGGGCTCGGCCACTTTGGCGGGTCGGTACGCGGCGTGCGCGCAAGTGCCGGTGGACTCGCAGCCGCTGTCTGCCGCCCCCGGCTTCCCAGCCCGCGGCTGCGGGCGGCCACCGCGCTCCGCGGCGCGCCTCCACCGCGCACCTGCCGGCACTCTGCGGTTTGGGGGAGCACCCGGCGGCGAGGCTGTCCCGAGAGCTGGAGCCCAGAGAGGGCCTCGGTGGCACGAGCCAGACATCCCAAGGCCACTGTGGCCAGCGATCGATTTGGGGGCGTTCACTCCGATGCTGGAGTCCCTGGTGGCCACTAGCTGTTCCTTCCGATCTGGGGACTTGAGATCGGGGGGAAAGAGAATGCCTCATTTGCGCGGGTTCCCGGAGGCTCTGAACGGGATTCCGAGGCACCGAATGGGGATAAGTGTTCCGTGCCCCACCACCATCCTGTGGCCCCCAACCGGGAACCCCCTGGTTTGAGCCACACCGGTGTGTTGGGGGTTGAAGTCGAAGTTGCCCAGGGTCCCATAGGCAACCGGTGTGAGAACATTTCCCTCCCCGTGTTCAGCCTGACCCACCCCACAAGCGATATAGGGATCTTAGGAAATGCTAGTCCTTTTTAATCCATCCGGCAGGCAGTCTCTACAAATGTGAATCGTGGTCTAGGTGTCCAAAGAGAGAGTCACCAGGCACTGCCATTCTAGACCCTGAAATATATCCACCTGTGTGGCTTGACCTTTGCCCTAATTAATAGGAGCTACCTCCTCAAACTCTACGTAGCTCAGAATAGGCAGAGGTCATGGGAAGAGGAAGCTGGGTAAAAGATTCGGAATTCTAGGACAGTTATGAAGAAATGAGATCCCGTGGAGGTGAGCAATGGGAAATATGACCCAGTCTTCTGTTGGAATCCAAGATACTAGGGAATCAGAGTACACCAGTCGTGGGTGTGCAAGGGACATAAAGGCAGGATGGTTTTGGGGGAGTGGAGTGGCCAGCAGGAAGTAGCTCCAGGCAGTGGCATGGGGGGGTCTATCATCTGGAAGAGCCCACCAACATTTGGGGGCACAGCCATACACTTCTGTTGATGATCTCAATGGTCATGGTTTACCAAGCTGAGTATCTGGGGTGGGCTGGGCTGCACGGGTTCAGCCTACCTCTCCCCAACACAAGAGTAGGCTCCTGTCTTGCTCCTCTTCTTTCCCAAATCTTGAAACTCCACTCTTCCTTGGATCCTTGGGTCTTCAACTGAGCCAGAGTCCCCAGGAAGAGCTAACCCTGGCTGGAGGAATTCGGCTATTTCTAATTGAAATGCACAACTTCTGTGCAATCACCCCAGAAAGCTCCGGGAGTTGCTGGAAGCCCCCTCTGACCTGTGAGCAAGAAGAGAGGAGGATTCATTAACTTGCCCTTTTCCTCACAGAGCACCATTTGAACTAATTACCTGTGATCTCTCCTCGGTGGCCTGGGGGTGAGAGGTTAAGGACAGAGGGTAGGGAACCAAGGAAATAGAGCAGAATCTGTGAGGGTACCCTAGTAAGGTTGTCTTTTCTTTCTCCATCATCCATCTGACATCACTATCTCTCAATTTCAAACACCACCCCCCAATCCCAGAACTTACCCCTGCTGCCACCAGCCAGCATTACCTAAAGGACTTGGTCCCCTCTGTCCCATAAGCGATCCTCTTCAGGGACCTACTGATAAGGCAGGGCAATGCAGATTGCCCTCTCAGCTCCCTCATTGTCTTCACCAAATTGCATTAGGATGGGGGCAAATTGGCTTGCAAAGCAGTTAAATGGAAATGGCATTTTGAGTGATGTGTGCAGGGGAACTGCCAAGGAGCAGCAGGACCCAAAGTGGTAAAGTACCAGAAGGTCACCTCCACCCTGGGACCACAAGTCTGGCAAGGGAATCCCAGCTGTTCTTTCTCTTAGAAAATAAGGACAGTGGTCCTTTGCAGTCCAGAGCTGAGCAGGAGGGTTGGCTGGCCTTTCAGCATAAGTCTAAGAGAAAAGCAAATGGTGATGTCACATAGCCATCACCCAAAACCATGTCATTCCAAGGCTGGTGGCCACCCTGTCAGAACTGACTCGAATTCCTCCCCCTGTCTCCAGAGTGCCAGGGAATATTCACCCTCCAACTCTCTTGACCATCAAAAGCCGCAGATGTGGTGAATGTGAAAGTTCGCCATCTGTTTTGCAGGAGTCTGGGCTCAAAATGAGGTTAGAAAGAAAACCCTCAAAGAACAGCCTCTCTCTACCAGGTCCCTTTCCCATGTACAAATACTTCTGATTATTCAGCTAATCTTTATATTTCATGGGCATGTTCCAAGAAAACACAGGAGCAGGAGGGGGAACCAGTGACATGGTTAAATATACATGGCCACAGCCTCAACTCGCCAACCAGTTCAGGTACCGTGAGATATTTCTAGCACTGGAGGCTGGAGTTATCTCTGTTTATATCATTTCTATCCTGCCTCATTTTCTAGGATTGCTTCCCCCCAAGATATAGGGTTTGGTGTGGGGGAGGTAATTCCTGTCTCTAGCATCACACCCCCCCCAACCCAGCTGTCTTCCTGCATTGCCACACAGCTGTCTCGGCACACACAGACCAGGGCACAATATACTTCTGTCCGTCACGGCAAATGGAGAGGGAAGGAGGGCTGAGCCAAGCCCCCACCCCACCCCCATTCCAATCATAAAGAGACTGGAGCATTGTGTTACAGTCTGTTAACTAGAAATAATTCAGAACGGTCCATAGGGAAACTGGTAGAAACAGGCTTTGAGGTGCTGGAGTTTTACAGCCTGTGTGCACGCCCCAGTCCCTCACTACCACCCGCACTGGGGCCAGTCTGTTATCATTTCATTCTATGTGAACATTCTATTTCTCCCCTTCACATATGCTCAGTTCGAACAATGATGAATGGAGCTGATTCCCCTATGGGAAACAGTTTTTTCACTTAGTTACAAAGATTTCATGCCTGATTAAAGTAAGTGAGGAGTGGGTGTGTGTCCACTTTTTTTTTTTTTTTTTTTTTTTTTTGGTCATTTCTATAGGTGAACCCTATGGAGACAGAGAGAAAGGCAGCTCCTCCCTGGGGTCAAACAGCTGGTCCCAAAGCGCCCAGGAGGCACCGCCGGTAGGAAGGGGCCACCCTCTTTCTCTTCTGCTTAGCCCTCGGGCTCTCTCGGCCCCATTCCCTGGCACTTGGGCATATGGAACCTCTTTATCTAGCTCCACACTGCTCCATCTGGAACTGGAGGGCAGAAATAGAGGCGAGAAAGTTCTTTGTTGGGGAGCAGGGTCCCTACTGGATAAGAGTGGAAGGAGGGAGGGTGGAGGACTGAAAGAAAAGGCTCAGGCCAAAGCAGTAGGAAAGTTGGTTAACTATTAACCTCCTGCCCTGTCCAGGCCTTATCTCACGCTCGGGTGAAAGGATATCACTGGGAAAACCAGAGGTCCAGCAGGTGCTCCCCCGTAGTCCCCTCCTATCCCTGAAAAAAGGGTTCTATCTCTCTCCCCTGTTCTGCTACAGCACCAGGCCCAGTTCCTGGCCCCCACTTGGCTCTTTCTCTCCTTCCCTGCACCTTTGCACTTCCCACCCCCTGCCACCTGTCACTTCACCCAGGCACTGCCAGTCATTTGCCTGGCAGGATGCCAATCAGAGACTGGGAGCAGGCAGGATGCTGGGGAAAGCTGATCAAGGGGGAACAGCTGGTTTCAGGCAGGAATCCAAGGCAGGAGGTCAGGTTGGGTATAGATGGCTTCAGAAATACAAACAAACCCCATAGGCCCAGGTTTGCTTGGGAGTAGGGATAGGATGGGGCAGGGGTGGAAGCTTTTTGCAAAAGCTCCTTTCTCCTCCAGAAGAGCTGGATTCTCCTCTGTTCTTCCTGGCTCTGGCTTGCGGGCCCTGTTTTGCCCTCTGAGGCTCGGCTTCATCTGAGGCACTACTGAAGCATTCTAGCTGGCCAGACCTGTCCTGAACTTTCGAGCACAGCAGCCAGTGGGTGGAAGATGCAGATCAAGATGCAGGCGTGAAGGCGCACGTGGAAAGACAGATGTCAAGATGTAGACACAGTCACAGATAAACGGAGAGAGGCAGTGAGACAGAAAGGGAAGATAAAGAAGGAGAGACTGGCGGAGTGATGGGGTGGAAGGAGCTGAGAGCAAACTCGGAGATCCAGTGAGCTGAGCATGGGATGGGGCAGAGGCGCTCCTACCCAGGCCAGGGGAGGCTCTGGGCTCACAGGAAGCAGAAGTAGCAGGTTATCTCCACTAGAGGGGACTCTTGAAAACCAGGCTTGGACTGAAACACTGGCTTTTGTGCTTTTTTTTTTTAAGAGGAAAAAAATAGATGATATAAATTAGAAACTCCCAGCTGTTCCTAGCCAGAAACCACATTTGGTGGGGTCCTGTGGCAGTAGGCCCTCAGAGCCTCTGTCTGGTTGCAGGGGGTGGGAAGGTACCCGTTGCATGTGCAGCCCCAGAGGCAGTGAGCGGCTGGGAGAGGTCAATCCTGCAGGATGCCCAGCGGGAGGCATGTTCTCAAGGTTGCAGGCAGCACTGGACTGGCTGTTGGCCTGCTGGCCCCGCCAACAGACTCTTGCCTTTCTTTATCAGTAAGAGTAGTTTTGGCCCGTCCCCAAGACGCCTTCACATGCCTTCTCTTCTTCTAACTCCCCAAATGCACATTCTCCGAACCCATCTCAGGTGGTAGCAAGGCTGCGCCAGAGGAGACTTTTTTTTTTTTTTAAAGACCTTTCAGGAACTGAACGCATGTCAACGTTGTAGCGCTGATTTAATCTTTGTCTCCATATTCTCCGTGGGAGCCTTTCTCTGAATTCTAATTCTCTCTTTCATTTCAGCAGAGGACAATATTGAGAGAGAGAGAGAGAGAGAGAGAGAGAGAAAGAGAAAGAGAGAGAGTCAGAGTCCAGAGGCTCCTCTCATCCAGGGAGATAATAGCTGTCTAACCGGGGAATGGAAACATATTGAAGTTTGGGGATGGGCAGGGGGCCAGAGAGCAATGTCTCTACAGATCTGATATCATCCCCTGATATTTAATCTCGGTTTCCCCTTGGTTCAAATTTACCTGGGGTCAAGAGTGAGGGGAACGGTAGGGGAGAGGAAAGAAAGAAGAAAAACAAGATAAATGTATCGTGTTATGAAAGTTTAATCCTGCTTTTCCTTGGCTAAAATTACTTTCAGGATGAGAGATAAAAGGCAATGGAGTTGCCCTTGGAAGGTTCAACTGGTCTTTCAGAAGGAAGGGGAGGGGGGTCCTGGGGCTCCCAGCGAATAGCTGGTGAATGATTCTCTCCCCTCTGTGACACCCCAATTCTCTTTCTTTCTCTCCCCCCCCCCCCCTCTCTCTCTCACACACACACACACACACACACACACACACAAACACACACACACAAGCTCCTGCTCACTCACTCACTCACTCCCCCCCCCCTTACTCCAATGTTTGAGAGGACTGCAGCTTCTGACAGAGGTACTCCAGCACTTCTCAGTCCTCCTTGAGGATATAAACTCCCAAGATTTTTGTTTTTGCATTTAAATAGACCCCCTCCTCCCTTGCAACCTCAGTTTCTGGTTTGAGGATGAAAGGAGGGGTGCAGGAGAACTTCCAGACAGTCCCCTCAGACTCCACCTGCCTATTTGAATTGTTACACCATTGTGCCTGCCCCTTGCACTGAACCCAATAGAAAGACATGGAGGCAGGAATTGGAATCCATTTGAGTTTAAATAAATAGGGATCGATCATGCATGTAGTATCAAGAATGTAGTAACTCCTAGCACAAGAATGAAAAAGTCAAAGCTCCCATCTTCAGGGAATTTACAGAATCCTGGGGGCAAGGGAGAGAATTACAGAAGCCGAGTATCCCCAAATCCCACTAGTAGACGGCAGAATAGAGTTGACAGTGTACTGGGGGGGGGGGGTAGGAGGAAGTAAAAGCAGAGAGTTCTGCAAAGCTCTTCCTCCAAGTCCATGTGTGGTGTAGATTTCCTGGAGAGAGACTAAGGAAGTGCCTGGGAACTTCGGTTTCCTGTCAAGAGTGACAATCGAATGTTCTCTCATATCTCAGCTTCTCAGAATTGTTCCTGCCCATTTTTCCCTTCATCTTTCTCTATGAATCTTAAACTGACAGCCCTGGAGTTGTTTTCTATTAGTCAACATCTCTAGAGCAAGATCTCCAAGTAGCACACTGCCCAGCAATTGTCATATTGTCTTCTATGTAAATTGCATCCTCTTCCGGTGCCCCTGGAGCAGGCAATGTGGACGCCAGTGTGGTTCACCAGGAAATGTTATTACTCATCCCCATTCATACGGAAGTGCACAGACTCTTGCTGTTACTCACCCACTCTTATCTAAATGAACTTGTTGCCGGGCGTGGTGACTCATGCATGTAATCCCAGTACTTGGGAGGCTGACAGTAGGATCGCAGGTTCGAGACCAGCCTCAGCTACTTAGTGAGGCCCTCTGCAACTTAGTGAGACCTGTTTCAAAATAAAGAAAAAAAAAAAAAAGGGCTGGAGGTGTAGCTCAGAGTTAGAATGCCTCTGGGTTCAATCTCTAGTATCGTAAATAAATAAATAAACAAACAAACAAACAAACTTGGTAAAAGGATTGGACCTGATCAGGATGTGATGGCACATGCCTGCAATCCCAGGACTTAGGGAGGCTAAGATAGGAGGATCGCAGATTTGAGGCCAGCACTTGGTTACTTATAGAGACCCTCATCAACTTAGGTAGACCCTATTTCAAAATAGATAAATACAAATTTAAAGATGTTGGGGGGTGTAGCTCAGAGCAGAATGCCCCTGGATTCAATCATAAGTATCATCAGTGCCAAAAAAAAATAGGATAAGACCTGAGAGAGAAAAATTTGGAGTTTGTCCCCAACCTTGCCCAAGCAGAGTAGACCATTGTGGGCACCTTTGTGGTGTGTTTGCTATCTGGAGAAGGACTCCTCTTGTTAAAGTTTCTTTCCAGGAAGAAGGCAGAGGAGGACTAATGGAGGAAGGTTAAAAGGACACAGAGTTCAACTCACATTGAAAGTACCCTCTAATCCCATAAAGGAAGGTAGTGCCCTCCCTCTGCCTTAGAATGAAGGGGCCGAGCCAGGGAGGCTGTGGGGTCACTGACTCCTGCTCCAGGATGCATAGAACTAAGAGACATGCTCGGGCTTCAAGAGGCCCAGGAAGCTTTTGCAGTTCTGCACTTTCAAAATTACATGGGTATGTATGATGATATTTCTGAAAAGGAGTTTATTGCACCCCTCCCCTCACCCACCCTCACACACAAATATGAAGAACCACAGAACTCCAGCCTCTAGAGCCTTTGGTTTTGCTTCTGCTCTGGCAGGGAGGTGAGGGCTTCAGATGAACTGCAGCCCCAGTGCCTCCTACCAGTCACCAAATATAAACAAGTCACCTTCCAGTGAATAAGACCTACAAGAACAGCGCAGAATGCCAGAGGATCCCCAGGGGTCACAACTGCTCTGGGTCTATAGGCAAATTGCTTAACCTTTCTGAGCAGAAGGCCAGGCAGAGGACTCCTGCCTGTAAGGGAGAGAGGACAGATGTTGATGAGTTGAGGAAGAGGCTGTAAAAAGCCCTGCCTCCCTATCTAGGCACCAGGACCAGGGAGCAGACAGAAATGGCAAGAGGGGATGTTGCTGCTTTGAAGCAGTTTCCTGCCTTATAAAAGCGAAAGGCCTCGGCTGGGCTGGGTAAATATTACGTTGACCTCTGACCTCCCACCTCCTTTGACTGCTCCCCCTTCCCATTCTCTTTTTTTTCCCCCCCTCCCAGAGGAACAAAGATACCTGAAGGCAAAGATCCCATTTTCTGACCTTGGCAGAAGAGAGAGAGGTTCCTCTGATAAGAAGGCTAACCCCCACCCTCACCTCAGCTGCCTGGAATTTCTAACACATCCCCTTGCTCTCTCTCTGGATTTACCTGCCCACCAGGGTGTTTGTAAGGCAAACTCCCCCTGAGGTTGATCAGGAAAGGAAGAAAGTTCTAGTCCACTGCCCCACTGAGTGATTCCCTTCAAGGCTGAAGCCACCCAGATTGCTCTCCCCAGAGATTTGAGTCCTAGTGAGAGAGGTCAGACAAATGGTCAGGAAGTCCCGGTGTCAGGACGGGCTCCTAACACACAGGAGCGAAGGCTGGCCTTCACACATACAGTTGCCTCTTCCTGGAGGATTTCTCACCTGTTGCTGGCACGCCCCTTCCTCCTTCCATTTGATCCTTGGTCACAGGAGCCAACAAGGGAGATAAGAGGGAAGCACAGACACTCTGACAGAATTGGATCCTGCCTCTGACCCGGTGCCTCAGTTTTTCTTCCTGTGCAATGGGAGGAAATGGTTTTTTCGTGGCTGTGCATGGGCGCTCACTTGCCTTTGTTTCTGGAACCAGGTGCAGGAAGAGGGTGTTGGAGGAGTTAGAAAAATGACAATTTATATGGAATTTTCTGGAGAAAAAATAATAAGATCCTATTTTAAGAAAATTTGAGTGCTGAAGTATAAAGGGCTGAATGTTCCATGGAGACTGGTCGAAAGGGACTTTGCCCTCCACCTTGGTCGAGCAGGGGAGGCTGCTGTGGGTGCCTCTGCTGTGGTGCCCGTGGTGGTACCAAGAGGAGAGAAAAGCCCCCAGTGGAAAAGCCCCAGTGGCCCTGGCACTGAGGCCACACACAGGGCTTCTGGGCAGCACTTAACCAGGGAGTTGGAATTTGAATTCTGAATTTGCTTTGCTTGGGTTTTGGTACCTGTGATCTAGAGATGAAGAAAACTCATAGAACTGGTAAATTGGCCTTGCCCTGAGAGTCAACACCCCTTGGCAGGGGAAGGGGCAGATCTCGTGGGCCCCGGCTGCCTGGCTGCAACGAGGTTCGTGTCTTCCCTGCAGAGAGAGCAGGGATAGGAATGGAGTAGACACAGCATGAAGAGCATTAGCAGGAGCCCAGGCTGAACCCGGGGACTCCAGAATTAGATCCTTGGCTCTAGCTGATCATTAGTCAAGACACAGCAAGATGTCTGGGGAGAAGCTAGACCAGCAAGCAATTCCTCGGCCCTCCTAGCTGGAGTACAAGGGGCCTTGTCCTTTATTGGAAGTAGTATGGGAAGGTGACTATAAGTGACAATACTATCCAAGGACCCACTGCAGAAAATGGGAGTGACATGATGCCTTGATTTTCTTTTCTAAGTATTGTTAAAAAAACAAACAAAACCAAACAAACAAACAAAAGAAACAAAACAGTTTGTATTACAAAGGAAACAGGAATTCTAAAGTAGAATACTTGGGAAAATGTTGCTAAGTATTTGATAGCAGTTTTTACCCAGGCCCAAATAATAACTGTGCAACCCAAGTCCACACCAGGTAAGTGGATTGCCCTGACTCAAACACTGGGCCACCACTCGTTGCCCTCAGATTGCCAGGAGATTTGTTTGCCCCCAGCCTCGTCCAGCACATTCTCTTGATCTGTCCACTCAGCCACCTTCTCTTTCCAGTCTCTTACTCCCCCACCCTAGGCCCAGTGACTTCCCCCATCTCTCTGCTCCCTGGGTCTGGGCAGGCAGGCAGTCCCAATCCAACAGTCTTCCCTGGAGAACTGGCCTTGCCTTTTCTCTGTCCATCTGCTGGCCTTTAGCGCATACCCACTGCCCCTCCTGGGCACTGGACAGTGGTGGAGAAAGGACCCCCTCTCTTAAATAGCTGCAACCAGCTTTCCTCCGTCCACAGCCAGCCTTGCTATTTGCACAGTCAATGGCTCTGGCAAGGCCAAGCCGCCCCTCCCTCCCCGAGAGGCGCTGTGGGCACTGTTTGTGTTTCGGTCTCTATAGACTCAGCATTCACAACTTGAAGAGGCTGAGACAATGACCCGAGCAGCTGCCTGCAGACTGTGCTGGCTGGGAGGCACAGAGAGCTCCCTGCTCTCACGGAGCTGCAGGAGAGCAAGAGGCAGGGAGTCTCAGTGCCAGCCAGGGGCTGAGCACCATGCACCTGCGAGCTTTCCCAGGCAGCCGTGGCTCACCCAGAGGGGATGAGAGGAAGACTGGGATCCAGATGACTGGTCCAGGCCACCTGACTGGCTTCGGCTGCATGTTCCCAGCCTTGTTGGCGAAGTTTTCCACCAGCTGTGGAGTCCCTAGGGCCCTGGAGGCAGAAGGAGGGCCCAGTTCCTAAGGATGCAGCCATTTCTGGTCTGTGGACACAATGAGGCAAAACATCTATCCAAAAAGAGAAAAATGGAAAGCCTTGCCAAGAAGCCTGTCCAGGTAGAAGAAAGGCACATTCCCGGAAAGGAGTTTGAAGTTGGTACCCCATAATTTAATGTGCTTGAACAAATGTTGGTAGATTATCTACTATATGTTGAGTCTGATGGGTGGGAGATAAGTCAGTGTCCTGTCTCCTGAGGAGCCGAAGATGTGGCAAGGGAGAAAGGATGTGTACACAAATCCTAGTCAGCCAAATTCAAACTAGGGATCAGAGGAGGGCACAGGAGAGAGAGATTAACCTGAGCCACTCAATCCTGGAAGGAGCCGGCTGGAGAGACGGGATGAGCTCTACATCATTTGAAGAATTCAAGAAGAGATCGGAAGATGATTGGATCTCAAGTAGGAATAGGAAGATAGGTAGGAAATGTGAATAGGGAAAAGAATGGTATAATAGGTGATTGCTGAGATCCCCACCCACTTGAAATCCACCAAGCTTGAGTCTCCCTCACATTTAGTGAATTTATTACTGGAGGAGGCTGTTGGGAAGTGGAGTGGGATGTCAATTCCATACAAATGACCTACAGCTACCAACGTGAATCCCAAAGTAAGCAAGGTCGATTCTCACACCTTGGCTGGGCTCAGAGCAGGGTGCCAGGAAGGCTGGGCTGGGATTAGCCCTGGTCTCCCCTGGAGCCACAGCTCTCCTAATCACGTTAAAATTAGCACTCCCTCTACAAGCAGGGGCAGACCCTGCTGCACTGAGATTTGGTCAATTCTCTGCTTGCACAGCTCTAACTTCTAATCATTGTCATAAACAGGACTGAAGCAGCTGCTCACTCCAGTCTATTATCAGCTTGGCTGGAGACAGAGAAATTTAAATGACAGTAAGATGCTTAGCAAAGAAACGAAAGTCAGTGTTAAAAATAAAGAAAACAAGACAGCTTGTTTCATCGAAATAGAAGGGTTATTAAACAGCCCTGAATTAATCAGTGATCTGCCACGGTTGGGGACTGAAGAGCATCGAGGCCAAGGCTGAGAGCTGCGGGAAAGTAGGCAGAAGAGAGAAGCCCCTGAAAGCAGGTAGGAGCCGCTGGCATCTTGGCTGGCTGCAGGGACTGTGGCAAAGCAGAGATCTTGAGAAGGGAACCTGGCAGGGGGCTTCCTGCCCACAGAGAAGGGCAGCTCGTGGAGGTGGGTGCTTTGGCACAGTAGTCATACTCTGCACAAATTTGCGCTTCTGGACTCTTTCCATCTGCCACCACCTGGACAAGCCCCTGGGGCTGCCACAGCCCTTTCTCAGCCCTCCTTTCCCACCAGCGAGAACTGGGCAAGAGCCAAGCAGCAGCCAGTGGCTGGTCAGCATCCTCAGGGCTTTTGCACTCAACTTTCACGGGGGATCCCTAAGACCTCAGTGCTGAGTTGTAGCTTATTATACCCCCTCCATTCCCAAACACCTGTGGACATAGTATTGCCTACCTGGAAGCAGAGAGTGACCTCTGAGGTGGGTGACCCCCTCTTTGGAGATTATCAGTTGGTGGCACCTGCAACCCCAAGCAGCAGAGAAGCAGGGTTGACCTGTTTAACTCTTGGAGACCCAAGTCTAAGCCCTACTTGCACATCCAGTACCTTAACCAAAATATTTAACCTTAAATATACCTGAGTCTTCTCACTTCGCAGCTTCCAAGGCCTGCACGAGGGCCACATTAATGGGACAAGAGGTGTGAAATACTTAGGAAACTTGCACAACCATAGCACAAAGTAGGGTCCCTTGGAGACTTAGAGCAAAACACCGGAAGAAAGGTTTTCCCAAAGCCCAAAGCGGTGAGATGTATTTGCGGGAAGCAGGCCAGCTCACCCCGTCGCAGGGGTGTGGAGGGGAGGGCCGGTGGCTGCCCACATCTGCGTGCACATGTGCATCCATCCGGGCATGGAACATGCTGGATCTTGAGTCAATCATCAGCGGAGCATTTTCTCTGCTCTTTGACCTCGGCATTCTTTCTCCTCACCCTCGCCTCCCTGCCTGATCCCTCCTGGTTCCCTCCTGGCTGTTTACCCTTTCCAGTCTTCTCTCTCACACCCCATTCATCATCTGGGGCCTGGCTCTCACCGGGGGAGTTCTTTTCATCTTCCGCCCCAGGTTCTCCCACCCGGCCAGACCAGACCGCCATTGCCCCTGCTTCCCCTCAGCACATTCCTCTGCCTGTCTCAGCATCTCTGATAATTGCACCCTTCACTTTCCCTCACAGGAGGGCTGAGGTATCCTAGACGTCTGTCCCTCCAGAGCTGATGCGTCCTCAAGGGCCTCCACAGTCTGTCTCCCCTGCCCCCACACCAGGGGGCTGATGCCGCTGCAGGCGGTTAAGCTTTCTCCAGGCTGAGTGCGTGCCTGAGCATCTTGGCACATCCGAGGCTCGAAAGCAGACGGACCTGTGCCCAGAATTCCAACCGCCCTTCAGTTTCCTTGTGTCCCTTTTATCCAGCTCTGCCGCACGTCCCCTGCTGGGTGTGTGAGTGTGAACATGCCTGCTACCTAAGAGGCTGCGTGACAGCTCCGGATCTGTTCCACAAGAACTGAGAGTCTCAGACAAAGAGAGAAAAATAATAGGAACTGAAGGTGGGAAGGAACGGGGTGGGACATGGCCCGCTTAACATGCTTCCTCCTGAAATGGAGTTAAAGCTTGCTGTTCAAAAGCTGGCTGTTGGTTCAGAAAAGTGCCGGAGAGGAGAGGTAGCGGGAAATTTATCACATATACTGAGATAGCCCCTGTATGGGAAGAGCCTAAAGGGGGTGGGTCTAGCCTGTGGGACATTTATCTCAGAATTTCCTCCATCTCCCTCTCCTCCTCTTCCTCGTTCTCCTGGGGTCTTGCTTTCCTCTTCCCTCTTCCTCCTTTGCTCCATCCTTTCCTGCCACAGGTGCCTATATAAATCAGCAGAAGCAGCACAAGTGGTCCTTAAGTCACTCAAAGGAGGAGGTGGAGAGTGGTGTAGACACTTCCTACCAAGAGGTCCAGTAGGAAGGGGTACAGAGGCAGCATAGGGGAGACGGTGGGACCTGCTATTCCTGATTCTATCCAAGAAGACTGGGCGTCTGGAGCTGGGTCACTGCCTCCCGCCATGTTCCGCTGCCCCTTGCCTGTGCTGAAACACAGCCCCCAGCGGGGCTGGAGTGGCCGCTGGGGCCAAGGAGATGATGCCCTTGCACAGTGTTTCTCCAAAAACAGAAACAAGAGGAAGTAGTGTTTACTCAGAGCTATAGCGTTTACAAAACAATTTCACATCCTTCATCTCACTGATTCTCTCCACAACATCTGAGGTGTCATTTTACAGTTGAGGAAAATGAGGCTCCCTCCAAAAGGCTAAATAGCATGTACAAGGTCAACCAACTAGTAAGTCCAGATGAACAAGACATGAGCCTAGGTCTGTCTGCAAAGGCCATGGTCTTTTCTCCATGCCTGCTGCCTACAACATGCACCAGAGTGAGTTTGACGTCCTTATAGTCTTATAGAAGCTCCCTGTTCTGCAACCTTGCTAGGGGAATATCCCCCCCATTTCCCATCCTACCCTGCTGGTGATCACTGTATGTCAATTTGCCATTTTTTTATTATTATATGCTTTCTATATTCTTATATGGTTTGTAGCTCTGGATCTCTCTTGCTAAGACTTTTCCAATGAATTTGCTCTCCACCCAGTGGTTCAAGGTGAACAACATCCAGGACCCTTCTCCAAAAGTTTACCTACTTCTGCACTAGCTCCAAAAGACCAGTCATGACAAATCTCTGAGCCAAGCATGTTAGCTCAAATTATTTCTTAGAGCAGACTTAGCTCAAACTACTTCTTAGAGCAGACTAACAGGGGTCATGTCCACTCAGAAAAAGCAATCAAGTGCCCCAGTCTCCCCTCTACACAGCACTGCATGGTTCAGGCTGAGAACTTTTCACAGTGAGAGTCATGGTGCTAGCCCTGCAGGGCAGGCCCAAAAAACACCAAGTATCATTCCTGCCCTCAATGAGCTTCTATCTCAATGAGGAGCTAGGACATGGTCACATAAACTTAGAAGAGTCAATACTGCAGTGTGATGTGTACTAAAATCAGCATGTGCTAACACCAGCAGTTTGGGGGGGGGGGGTTGTACAGCAGATTGAATCCAGGGGCATTCTACCTCCCATCTACACTCCCAGCCTGTTTTATTTTTTATTTTGAAACAGATCTCCCTAAGTTGCTGCGGCTGGCCTTGGACCTGTGATCCTCTTGTCTCAGCCTCCCAAGTACTAGAATTATAGGTGTCTGCCACCACACCCTCTAGATTCAGCAGTTTTAAATTAAGTCTAGAAGAGAGAAAGAGTTTTAAAGGGAGAGCAGGACTTGGATAGGCAATGAAGAAAAGTAGAGACCAGCATTCTTGGGAGAGGATACTACAGAGGTTAAATCTGAGCAGTGTATTTTGGGGACTCAGCAAGAAAACTAGTTTTTTGAGAATGAATTCACTCTGGGCAATGTGGGCAGTGGGACTGGAGAAAGAAGAGATATCTGGAAGGGGACTTGAACTTGGGTACCTAGGGGTTCTGAGCCTCTCTGAGCAGTAGCAGGGATGGATAGGAGATGAATCTTGCCCTTTGGCCATGTACTTGGCAAACTGAGACAGGGGTCTGGGCATAAGAAATGCAGCAGCACAAGACACACACTGCACAGTGTCTGTGCCTGGGTCTTAGACTCCGCTGGCTTTCACCAAGGTGGGTCGCAGAGAAAAGCCTGGATGGCAGTGACATGACAGTTGTACAAGGGCCATTTTCGGGGAGGCAATGCAGGGCCTCCAGGGGAAGAGGTCATCCTTTTCACCTTTGGGGGAACCCTAGCTTCTAGAAACGGACAACACTAAAAATGCACCTTGTCTGACACTAATGGCCACTTTCCCTGGCGCGAGACGGAAGCATCTGGGATTGAGAGTGCTCCTTGTCCCTGGAATTCATCAGGGGCCACTGCATGAGGCCACTCAGGGCAGAAAGGACGGAGGGTCTTCAAGAGAATGCAGGAAGTGCCTCTCCTAGAGTCTCCTGGGGGCCCTTAACATTTGTCTTCAAGAGGAAAAAGATGTGGACAGGTTGAGGGGCGAGTACGTGGGGTTTTAGGTCAGCCTGTGGACAGAGTTCAGAGGAGTGCAGGGCACTCTGTTTGGCCATCTCTTCCCCATTCCTTTGTTTCTCTTTTCCCTCCCACTAGCGTGAATTGGAGCTGTGTCATTATTCTTTGAAAACATTCTGTTTAATGGCAACCTAATATGCCATTATGTGGAGTAACTGTAATTTATTTAATCATTTGCTTGGGCACTTTTTAACCCTGCTCTCCTGCCCCATTTCAATCTTGAAGAGGCCCCAGCTCTCCCTTGTACAGTAAGGATGGGAGGAAAAGGCAAAAGAGAACATTCCCAGGCTCCTCGGAAAGACCATGTGGGACTGCTCTGAAAGGTGTCTGCAGCTGGCTAACCTCCCTCTACAAACACCCCCAGACTCCACTGATGGCCCCAGCTCGTGCCAGCCCCCAGCCCAGCCTGCTCCATTACCCAGAGACAGCATCCACTCAGGATCGAAGTAAATGGGACTGCAGAGCCTCCAGACTTGACCTTTAAAGTAAAGTACTCACAAGTCTTACTTAACATTCTGGCGCGTTTTCCCAGACTGGTGATAAGAAGGTTTGGCTGGAAAATAAAATTTAAAAATCGAGGCATTGTGGAAGAGTGGGGAAAGCAGGGACCTCAGAAAAGCTCTGCTTCCCAGCGGAATGACACTGGTCGAGGTATTCAAGCCTGCTAAGACTCAGTTTCTTCATCTGTGAAATGGGGATAATCATACCCACCTTGCAAGGCAATTATAAAATTATTGATGGTATATTCAGAGCTTCTGGCACAGTGCACCATGTAGGAGGTGATTAATAATAATAGCAGCAGCTACTCTTTATTGGTCTTGTTATAGAAAACAAATGGAAGTTGCTGTTATTATTGCTATTCATGGCCCTTAGAATATGAGGGCCAATTTTGACTTAACTTAGCAAAGCCATATCCCCACTTTTATCCTTTTCCTGCCTTTGGAAGGTGCCTAGGAATTCCTTTTCCTGACCATTAATCTAGTAGTGCCTGTGGTTTAAACAGGGTCCTGCTTAGGGCCGGGGGAGAAGTGGGGTGACCTTCCCGGGCCCCACTTGGGAGTAGAGTAGGCGGACTCCCCATCCCTGCTTCTTATAGCCTCATAGCCTGGCTTATGCTCAGGAGTTCTTTCTGACCCAGCGTGAAGACATCCACAGCAAGGCACCTCTCTGTGGCCCTTCCCCAAAGGGGGTTGAAGAGGACAGTCTTAGGAAGGAGGGGCAGGATTGGGGTGGCAGGAAAGGCAGCTGTTTGAAATTGATTGCTCTCATAGTTTAGTTTATACCGTGCAGCTCTCTCGACTCTGCCCGGGTGGCGACCTTTAGATAATAAAGGGAATTCTGGGAGATTTCTGACAGGCCCGTGACATATGGGGCGGGTCTGCAGGGTCAGGCGGTGTATCTCCTTGCTCCCGGCCCCAGGGTAATGAATCTTGTTTTGACGTTGCAAAGCCAGCCAGAGCCCCAGAAAGGCACCCAGCTGCCCCCTCCCGCTGCCAGCCCCTCAAATGAGCGCACTCTTGGAACCTTTCATAATTCAGGGAGACAACTCCAAACTTTTATAGCCCCTGCGAGGAGAAGACAAACATTGGGTGTTTTGCTAAGGCCCCAGGAGGCCTGGTGCCGTTTCCAGGGCTCCATCAGAGCCCACTGAGAGACCTGGGAAAAAAACTACTAGCAACCCTTTCCGGGGGCAAGGACCCACGTTGGAGGATGAGCTGGGGTGGGAAGGGAAGGAGACCCTCCCTGGGAGTCACAGAGGATCCCATGGCGTTCTTCAGCAGCAGGTGACACCGTCCCTCTCCTAGGCAGGAGCAGAGGATGTGGGCAGGAGAGGCCATAAAGGGTAAGACCCACTCTGCAGGAAACACAGAAATGTGCAGTCTTAATTCTTATCCCAAGCCCAGAGGGGCAGAGCAAGAGGGTGTTCTGGGCTACTGTTCCCCTGGCAGGTGAAAGAAGTAGGCTGCCCTTGGTTCTCACAGACTCCTTACCAGCCCCGCATCTCTACGTTTCCTGGTCCCGTGACTGTTTACATCTGTCCCCTCTTGCAGACTCGTCACACACACTGCTTTCTTTAAAAGTGCAGCTCCTGAGTTAAGAAGTGAGAGTCCGTGACTCCTTGCTGTATTCGTTTGCTGCTATAGCAAAGGATCACCGCCTGGATGTCTTCAACAAGAGATACTTGTTTTCTCGCTGGTTGGGGGCTGGGAAGTCCGACATCAAGGCCTCTGAGGGGTTGAATTCTTTTAAGGATTGTGGAGGAAGGATCATCTGTCCCCGGTCTCCATCCTTGGCTTATAGAGGGCGTCTTTTCTCCATGTCTCTTTGCATTGTCCTTACTTTGTGGGTCTGTGTCCACATTTCTCTTTTTTACAAGGACACCAGTCACATTGGCTCAGAGCCCACTCTCATGTCCTCATGGTAACTTGACTACCTTGGTAAAGACCTTTTATCCAAACACAATCACATTCTGAGGTCCTGGGGTTAGGACTTCAACACAGGAATTTTGAGAGGACAGAGGACGCGAGTTGGCCCTTAACACCTGTTACCCCATCTTTCTTACCCTGCTCCTTGTCCACCCTTAAGGAGGTGCTGACTCTGTTGCTGTCATGCAGTTTTGTGGGATCCAAGGGCTTTTGCCAGAAC
The DNA here is from genome assembly GCA_004027655.1 of Graphiurus murinus. Taxonomy (NCBI): domain Eukaryota; kingdom Metazoa; phylum Chordata; class Mammalia; order Rodentia; family Gliridae; genus Graphiurus; species Graphiurus murinus. The sequence goes on from PVLC010025170.1 coordinate 18,852, forward strand.
AGAGAGCTATGTACAACCCTGGGCAGGTAGCTCTTCCCTGCTCCCCACACAGAATATAGATTCTCCTCTCATTACTGATGGGGACCATTTCAGGCCCCCAAATTTCCTTTTCCGGCTCCTTGGTTCTTAGAAATTGGATCTAGAGCCAGGCATAGTGGTGCACACTTGTAATTCCGGTACTTGGAAAACTGAGATAGGATTGCAGATTCGAGACCAGCCACAGCAATATAAGGAGACTTGCAGCAATCTAGCAAGACCCTGTTAAAAACAAAAACAAAAAAAAAATGAAAATCACTGGTAGTATAGCTCAGAGGTAGAATGCCCCTGGGCTCAATCTTGAATGGAAGGAAGGAAGGAAGGAAGGAAGGAAGGAAGGAAGGAAGGAAGGAATCCATTTTATCTCACCTGTGGAAGGAATCACACTTGTGAAAACAAGCAGGAATCCACCGTCTTACAGTGAGAGAGGATGTCTAAGTGGAAACTGTCACCTAGAGTTGTCTTGGCCCACCCTGGAGGGGTCACAGTATCATCCAGGTCACCTTCTCAGGGAAGGATGCCCCTCTCTCCTGCGCTGGGGCAAGGTCCCACCACTTAGCTTCCCATAACAGTACAGAGTCTAGTGGGAAAATGACATTCGATTAATGAAGCAAACGCAGCTGGTACAGCAGTGACATCTAAATTGTTCCTTTGGTCCCGTTATTTTCAGTAGGAAATTCTCCCTCTCCCCACCCCCCTCCCCTTTTCCCTTTAAATCGCGTGCATAAAATAACGCTAATAACAATCTTGGTGTCTGTGCATGAGTGACAGCTGAAATAAGAAAAAGACTAATCGTACCTCCTGCAGCCCTGTCACATGGAGATTAAATGAGAGGCTCTCCCCACCCCCTCCCTGCTCCCTGTCCCTCCCCCACTCTCCCTCTCTCTCTGGGTCTCCTGCTCAGTGAGAATCCTGGGCATTTGAATAATAATATTATAGACGCCATCAGGGTGACAGTGGGGAAAAAATCACCTCAAACCCATGATTATTCCTTCAATCTAATAATTATTTAAATACCAGATAACTCCTTTCGCTCTAATTGAGGCCTTTCAGCTGCGGGCATCACCCGGGGCCTTTGGGTTCGCCCTCTCGCTCACCTTGATCTGCCCAACGTGCCTGGACTACCTCTGAGGTCGCTGTCACAATGACGCTGGGATGCTTGCACGTTCAGCTGCGAAGGGACATAAAGACGGGCCCTTCAATCCACTCCTCCCACAGGGGACATGCCAGGGCCTCAGATTCTCACAGTTAAACATTTTATCCTCCAGGATTTTAATTCATAGAAATCTGAAACCAAAAGGAGTTTTCTGACATCATCAGGACCAACCCCCTGCCTCTGGGTAAACTTGTTCCTAGACAGCCATCAGGGAAATTCAGTGTCAGCAAATTCCACAATCTCCTTGGCAGTGTGCTACCGAGACCCTCTCTAGATAGCGTGTGCCCCTTACTTTCTAACTTCAGTCCTTTCTGCTGCAGCCCTAACTCTTGGAAGCAGGAACTTTCTGTGCTTCAGACCTGTCCGTAAGGTTATTTATAACTCAGAAGGATGTGGAACAGTACACCATAGCCCCCAAGATGCAATGTAGGTGACATTCCTGAGTGTGATATTTGCCTGGACCTGCCTGCCTAATAGAGGAGGTCAGAGGTCAGAGGTCAGTGTCCTTGACAGGGAAATCTTTTCATATCTCTTTTATCCTTTCTCTCCCTTCATCTTTTTTTTCAATACTGGAGATTGAACTCAAGGGCATTCTACCTCCTAGCTATACCTCCAGCCTTATTATTTTTTTTTTATTCTTTATTTTGAAACATGGTCTCACTAAGTTGCAGAGGGCCTCACAAAGTAGCTGAGGCAGACTGCAAACCCGGATCCTCCAGTCTCAGCCTCCCAAATGCTGGGATTACAAGCGTGCTCCACCACGCCCAACTCCCTTCATCCTTTTTTAATCTGCCCTGAGTAGCACCTCCCCATGCAGGCCGGAGACCACACTCCCTTCTGCCATCTTGGAGTCACCATCAAAGGCAACTTCTTTCCCCCAGATAGGACAGCCTGGAGGCAGAGCATAACCAACTCCCAGGACCCTTCTACCTCCCATGGAGGAAGTGGTGGGCTTTTTGCCACCAGGTCTGGGTTCTGATTTCAGCCTGTCCCTGACTACTTTCAAGTTACCTTGGACAATTTGTTTCCTTTGTATGGGCTTTGGTTTCTTCATCTGAAAAAAATAAATAAATAAAAGAGGGGGATGGGTTGGAGTTATCTTACAATCCTGAAGTCCTGCTCTCAAGGAACAACTAATTAGATAGGAGGGCAGGAGAGAGAATAGACACCCCTCCTTCATGGGAGAAGAAGAAGGCCATGAACCCCAGGAGCAGCTGCCAGTTCCTTCTCCAACCTCACAGCCCTCATGTCTGTGTTTACTTTCCCTCTCCCTGTCCTGCTCCTTGGGGTCCTGGTGTGTGCAGAGGCACAGTAATAGTAAAGGCACATTTACTCTATTGTTTGGAAAACCCTCAGCACCAGGATGATCCTGGAAGTGATGACAGTGGTGGTGACAATAGTGACAGCAATGGAGAGGGCGGTGATGGTAGAGCTAGGAGAGATCCAACAGTGTGAGGTCTACTGACATCAACTGTGACTCAACTGGGCAAAATAATATTCAGCTCTAAGTCTTGCTGCCACCAGCTTTTAGTTTTTTTGCAATAAGGGAAGCCAAGTGAAAGCAGAGGCAGGGCCCCCAACCTCCTACAAAGGGCAGCAGAACAGGACTGCAGGGAGGAGAGAGCTGAACTGGAAATGCCTGATTGTCAGTTCCCGGGCTTTGTCCCTGATGTCTGTAGCTGCTGATGAGGAAGGTATCAGATGCCTCCACTGGCTGTCACCAACACCTGCCTCCTGGATCCTGATAACAGAGATGGTGTCATCAGGCCCTCTGGATAAAATATTTAGTTGCCCCTGCTTCCCAAAGAGGCAAGTGTGGCCTCTCCCTGGCATTCAGGAGCACTCCAGGTAAGATGTCCTGGGAGGCTCTGCATATAAGGTGAGCGTCCTAGAGCAGTGTGCCCTGGTTGGAGAACTGGGAAGAAGGGTGGGGCGGGGGGCAGGGGCTAGTAGGAGAACAAAGTCTAGGCAGTTTCAGCTCCTGAGAAAGCATGTGACAACTGACTTCATGAACTAGACACAGAGAGAATATGTGACAGAAAAAGGGGGTTTGGTTATTAAAAGAAAACTTCTGAGGCTGACACTAGCAAAAACTCAGGGTTAAGAGGAAATTCTAGGGACACAACTTCAAGATATATGTTCACTGGCTTCTACCAAACTTAACATGGAAATTCATTCTAAAAGACGTCATAGGATGGATGGAGGAGAGATGCTGGAAATATCAACCAACCGCTAATAATAAAGGCTGGTGTATCCTGAACACTTAAAATGGGCTGGGCAGTTTCCTAAGTGTGTTATAGGTATTAACTGATTTCATCATCATATACCGTGTGGCAGATGCTATTACTAAACCTATTTTATACAGACAGTGCAATGTCATCCCAGGATGGACAAGTATTTTGACCAAGTTTACACAGCTATAGCTCTGTTTAAATGTAAATACCCAAGCCCATGACCTTCACCACGACAACAAACTGCCACACATCAGAGGCAGAAGGTGGGCGCCCGCCCCCTTACTTTGTACTCACGCCAGAGGCCTGCCACTTGCCAATGGGCCCTGCTTTGGGACAGCTACTTGGTAACATCAGCTTTGGCATAGAAAGACAGAAGCACACACGTGGCTTTATGAAAGCTACATTCCCATGTGGGGTGCAGACCTCCCCTGCACCCCTCGCTCCAGGAGAACACACCTCCTCCTGACTCCACTGTCCACTCCCGACTCCACTGACAGCTGATCCAGGACATGCAGCTGCCGGGCAAGTGGGACGAATCCCCTACCTCGTCCCCAGGAGCAATCTGTCCTGGAACAGATGCTGCTCAAGAGGTGAGAGGGAAACAGGCTGGCTGCAGTGGTCCATTGAGAACACCTGGCCTAATCAGCCTGGCCACGTAGGCTAGAAGGACCTCAGCTGCAAAGGGAAGCCTACACTTCAGGAACTGAAGGGTCCAGGCCTGAGAGCATCATTTCATCTGAAAGAAAAAATCTCACAGATGGACTAAGTCAAACATCTTTGATGTTTCGATCATGAAGTAGGCTCAGGGAGGCCACAGCACAACTCATGAGTGACACGGCACAGGTGGAGCCCAGGGCTCCCAAGTCTTCTGCCCTTCCTCCTGCCCTGTGACCCCTTGCTTTCTAGTCATCAGGCCAGATTTCTCATTCTTCATCCAACTCCCAAAACCTGCACTTCTGCCACCTCCCTGCATCCCATGGAGGGGCTGTGCTAGGATTGGCACAGCAGCATGACAGGGAAGATCACCTTGGGTATCTTTCCCTTTCCCCTGCTACCTGCTTTCCAGGCTGAGTCACTGGGTCAGGGAGGGCTGGGGATCAAAGGTCCACTCACGGTGTTCATCCCATGGAAAGGAAGAACACAAGCAAAAAGAGAAGGGAGGCGCTCTGGCAGGATTTCTGAAGTGCTGTCTCCCAGGGAAGCTTCAGTGATAACAGCTAACGTAAGTGAAGCACTCACTGCGCACCAGCCACCACGCCAACAAGTCTCTCCACATTATCACATATACTTTTGTGAGAACCAGGGAGCCAGGTGCCATAATTACCCCCATTCTGCTGGAAAAAGGGATGAGACTTGGCTTGCCCAAGGTCCCAAATTTATTCCCAAATTTTACCTAACAACAAAAGCCACTGACTACTCGAACTGTGTCGTCAAAGGATGCTGAGCAGGGAGGTGAGATTGTTGATTTGAACCTCACTCCATGTCCTTTGATGATTTTTCTGTTGCCTTTCCCCACCCCAAGAGCTAAATATTTATGTGCATGTATATTGTGGGGAAGACAGGAGTATACTGTGCACAAGTTCAGTGCAATTTTGCTGAAAGAAAGCACTTTCTAAGATGCAAGATCCCAAGCACAAAGTGCTGACAATTAGCC
>PVLC010025171.1:0-23920 GCA_004027655.1 Graphiurus murinus
TAGCACGTTTGAAGTCAGAACTTAGAAACTTAAGGAGACCCTATCTCAAAATTTTAAAAAAATAAAATTAAATTAAAAGGGCTGGGTGTGTATATTAGAGGCAGAATGCCTCTTGATTCCATACAAGAAAGAAAGAAAAAGAAGGAAGAAAGGAAGGAAGGAAGGAAGGAAGGAAGGAAGGAAGGAAGGAAGGAAGGAAAGAAGGAAGGAAGGAAGAAAAATAGGAGAGAGAAAAAGCATCAAGAGTCATGTGGACTGTGTAGTCTACATAATAAGAAATTTCCCGGGTTTCTAAGTCATGGTACTATTAACACATTGGATACTTTTTTGTTGCAGGCCTCTGTCCTATGCACTATGAGACATTAATAGCATGTTGGGTATCTCCCTAGATGCCACTAGCAACCCCTTGCCCAGGACCTGTGGCAGCAAAAATATCTCCAGAGATTCCTAGGTATTGGGGGGATTCACCCCCAATTAAGAATCACCGATTTAATCCATTCAAAAGATTTTCAATAGTGGGAAAAATAAATAGCACACTAGTCTTAAAAGAATTAGCTTGTCTACTACACATGTCTAATTACGGACAGTGGGAATTTCATCTGAGTCAAATAATCAAAACTGTTCAGAACTACTAGTAAGAGACAGGAAATAATGGTGATTTGCATAATACAGAATCTTAGATTTTATTATTCTGAAGAAGTCTAGAACCTGGTTTTCATGTTTGGCTTTCAGTATTAGTGGAGTACCAGTTCTGTGGCTCAAGTTCTAAACTCAAAGTGAGATCAAGGACTGGAGGGGTAAAAATGAGCAAAGGGGGGTGTTCCAAGAAGCCCCCTGACCAATTGGAAGCTAGAAGGCAAGCAAGGAAATGCATTATTTTTAATTTTTAATTTCTTTCTTTCTTCCTTCCTTCCTTTCTTTCTTTCTTCACTACTGGGGATTGAACCCAGGGGCATTCTACCTCTGAGCCCCATGACCAGCCCTATTTTTATTCTTTATTTTGAAACAGGGTCTCACTAGGTTGGGGAGAGCCTCACTAAGTAGCTGAGGCTGGCCATGAACCCATATCCTCAGGTCTCAGCCTCCCAAGTACTGGAATTACAAGCGTGTGCCACCATGCCCGGCTCAAGGAAATGCATTTTTGAAGTGAACTATTACTCAGTGTCTTGATACCAAGGAAATTTAAAGAGGAGACTATGCATTATGTGTACAGCTAGTTGAGTCTCTTGTTTATTTCTTCCTTTTTATTCAGGAAATAGTTTTTAAACCTCTCTATGTTCTAGACACTGTATTAGGCAATGTAGATGAGATATAGAATGAACTTTGCCATCTGGGAGCATATAATCTGTAAGAATAGACAAGTTCTACATATTAATGAAGCGACAAAGGGATAAATATTAAATGGCAACTCATAAATTCTGCAAAAATATGGAGGATGTGCTAAGCTTCCTGGAGGCAAAATGGATTTTTGTTTGTTTGTTTGTTTGTTGCTTTTTTTTTTTTCCCTATAGGTATAAGTGGTTTGGGATATAGGGCATGTTCTGCAAACATGTGGAGACAGATGCACTGTCTGATCTGGAACCCGTCAGGCTGCTTCAGATATTTATATCATTAGTTGTTTTCTTGTTAATTTCTGCAATCAAAGTCATAAGATACCCATGCCAGTAAAAACCAGTCCATTTCCATTGCCTTTTTGTTTCACAAATGATTGCTGGTTATTTGAAGCCCAGGTGATGAGAATCGTTATCTTAAGTAAAGTCCTGCAAAATATTTAATCTCATATTCAGTGAATTTAACTAAAGGCCGACTCCTTAAATAATTTTATTAAATTATTTCTGCAATAAATGATTGTGAATTTTGCTCAACAACTTCTCAAGTTGGGAGGTCCAAAATAAAACAAAGCTGAGCTAGATTGGTTCCTCCAGAATCTTATTTTTATAGTCATTTTTTTTTTTTTGCATTTTTATTTAGCTTCTCATGTAAATAAGCTAAGTTCATTTAGAGGAATCTAGAAATCAATGCAATTATGGAGTAAACAAATCCATTGGAAGCATATTCTGAACTGTTACTCTTATTTGTGTGCACCTATGTTCACCATTCTGGTCTACAAACCCACCCAGAGACACATAAATAAGAGACTGTCAAAATTTCCCCCATAATTATCCAGTATCATCCAGTCGGTTCAGAAAACAATAACAGTTGAAATATGTCTGTACTAGAAGACACCTTCCTTTTATTGCCTTAAAAGATATTTCTCTGTGGCTTTCTCTTGCTACAAGAGAGCAATGGGCAAACTCGGGAATTTTCTCTTTCTTTTGTGAACCTAAATACCCAGCGCTCCTGTGGTCATTGTGTAAGTAAACCCCTTCTCTGAGATTTTGATTTTGTACTTCTACTCAAGCATGATAAAAGGTCTTAAAGACTACACGTTTCCTAACATCCTAGATACTATGACACTTAATCTCAAGAAGTTAAATTGGCAATAGTGCTCATCCTCCATAAAAAAATACAGAATAATCAAATGCATTTTTAGCTCCAAAAAGCAATGTAAGTTAAACAACAATTATAGCCACTACTATTTACAGTTAGAAATCAGTTTGTCTCATAGGCATTAGATTTACTCATGTTTGACCATCTTTGAGAATTAGTAACCCAAAAATAATTTAGAAAATTATTTGTGTAGTTCATCAAAATACATATACTTAGTAACTGAGCAAGTGTAACAGTTGGAAGGACACTTATTAATGAAATGAGAAATAATTGGTTGAAATTTGGCATGGAAGTTCTATGTCCCTATGAATGGATAAAGCACGGAAATAAATATTCCTATAACCATAACTAATATGCTTCTTCTTGAACTGTATTCCAGTCAGACGTTTCATTGGTCTGTTATTTGTATTATTTGCATGATCTCCGGGCAGTTGTATCCTGTGCTACTGGTGCAACCTGTAAAAGGGCAATCAGCCAGTATTTAACAGGTAATGTTTGTGTTATATGAATTTTTCTGCATTTCCTTGAAGCCCTGTGATGGTCAAACTTCAGATTCAAAACCAGAGTGGAGAGGAAGAGAGGAAGCCAATTAATTTAAGCAGGGTGAGAATGGATTTACATCCATTGACTTGACTGCAATGATCATTTTGGAAGAGACATATCCTTTGGACTCTGAGTTCACCTAAGAAGAGTTTAAGATTTATGGGTTAATTTTTTGAAAGTTTTCTCATATTTCTTTTTTTTTTTTATCTTTCAAGAGAGCTCTTTGATGATCCTTAATTTTTTTTGTTCTAACACTCTAATAAATTGTTTCGTTCAATGCAATTTGATCATTTAAGTGTTTTGAAACTACTGAAAATTTTAGACATTTGATATGATTTCAATTAATTCTTCAGCATATTAACCTAAGTTTCATTCAGTAACTCTTTTAGAACAGTCTTGGTTTTACAGAGTATTATGAGGTAGTACAGAGAGTTCCTACAAACTCCTACCCAGACTGGATGGCACATTCATCCCAATTAATGAATTATTATCGTTGCATGAACATCACCTGAAATCTGTACCATCCTTCAGGTTCTCCTGGTTCTATCCCAGCGCCCTTGTTCTGTTCTCAGTTAACACAGAGGATACCACTTAGAGTTTATTGTCATATATCCTTAGTCTCCTTTGACTTGTAGAAGATACTAGGTTCTTCTTGCTTTTTAGGATCTTCAAAGTTTTGAGATAGATGAACTGAGTATTTTGTTGAATTTTTTTTTTTTTTTTTACTTTGGATTTGCCTGATTGGCCATGTATTGGGGGAAGGAAGAACACAGAGTTTAGTAAAGTGCCCTTGTTTTTGTTGTTGTTTGTTGGTTTTGTTTTGGTCTTGGAGATTGAACCCAGGGGCATTCTACCTCCCAGCCACACCCCCAGCCCTTTTTATTTTTATTATTATTATTTTTTTATCGAGAAATCAGATCTCCCTGAGTTGCTGAGGCTGGCCTTGAACCTGCAATCATTCTGTTTTGACCTCCCAGGTCCTGGGATTACAGGTGTGTGTTATGTGGTACCATTTGTTTGTTTGTTTGCTTCCACTTCATATTTGTCTGCTTTGAAATGTGTTTTGGGGAAGAAGAACAAAGAGGTAAAGTGCCCTTGTTTTCATTTTTTTTAATATACTGGGAATTAAACCTAGTAGCATTCTACATGTGAGCTAAACTGCCAGTGATTTTTATTTTTTATCTTGATAGAGTCTTATTAAACTGCTAAAACTGGCCTCAAACCTGCAATCCTCCCATCTCAGCCTCCCAGGTACTGGGAGAACAGGTGTTTGCTACTGCAGCCAGCTAAAGTGCAAGGGCACATTACCATCAGGGCTTCTCGCTGCTGATGTTGATTTTGTCCATCTGGCTGAGGTGGTGTTTGTTTGACTGCTCTTTCACAAAATAACTCTCTTTCTACCTTTTGCACACTATCTTATAGAAGCCACCATGCACAGCCTATATTTAGGGATGGGGAATTATGCTCTCCATCCTGAGGATAATATATCTAAATAAATAATTTGGAAAGCTTCTTCTTGCATGATGTCCCTACTGTCTCCATTCATATATTTATATGAGTATAGGTCACGGATATGCATTTTATACCTTGACTTATAATCCAACATTACCTTACCATGTTGCACAAATTGTTCCAGCTTTGACTAATGGGGTCTCTTCAGTTGGCTTCATGTGTCCCTTTGACATCCCCATTTATTGGGGATCCTTTTTTTTTGAATACTCACTAACTTCAAGCAGTATAAGTTCATCTTGTGTCTGCCATGCTCCTTTTCTTTCATTGATGCATTGCAATATAGTATAATACATTATAGTGAGGTTTAATGTGAGTCCTTTTCCCAACAAACTTCTTTTCCCTTCCTCCCTCCCTCCCTCCCTCCCTTCCTTCCTTCCTTCCTTCCTTCCTTCCTTCCTTCCTTCCTTCCTTCCTTCTTTCCTTCCTTCCTTTCTCTCCCTTTCTCTCTCTCTGTCTCTCTCTCTCTCTTGACATGTCTCTCCAAGTTGCCCAGGCCAACCTGGAACTCACAGATTCAAATGATCCTCCTTCCTCATCCTCTCTAGTAGCTGTGAGTAACAGGCATGTGCTCAGGCACCCGTCCTTATTACTTCACATTGAAGATTTTATTAAAACCAAGATCTGAGTGCTGGATCTTAAGAGTTCATGCAGCTTAACCATAGTAGATATTCTTGAAAGAAATTAATCAAAATTCATGGTTGCCTTCTGCGTCTTATCCCAATATTTGTTGAAAGCAACCATAGTATGTGGATGAAAATGCAGTAAGTTGTCTAGGTGCAAGGCTATTTTGCCTATTATTTTCACCTTTCATTAGGAATATCTTCATTTCATCAAGACAATGGGAGGAGTCTGGCCAGGGGTGAATTAAAACCCTACAGGATGGGAGCCAAATCGTGAACGCAGGTTCACATTAGCAGTAATAATGATTTCTTCACAATTTTCTCATTCAGCTTTTATAACACATTCTTCAGAAGTCGAGTGTTCCAGTGTCTCACGCTGATTGCCTTCTAAAGTGGGAAAATGATTACATGTAAAGAGGTATATGGAAGCGGTACTTCGCATTTCTCCTAAATGCACAAATATCCATGTAGAATATATTCAGCAAATGTTGATGTGCCGCCTGTGGATAACTCACAGAGTGTGTGCATGTGTGTGCACACGTATGGGTGTGTATGCATGCCGTTTGGAACATCACAAGCCCATGATCTTTGTTTCCCTACTGTTCATTTCATTGCTGATTTTCATGCATGTGCTCATTTACGTTGCTTAGGGAAAGAAAAAGCTATACATAAAAACAGATTATCTTTTAGAGCACTCCAGGGTTAGTCTCATTCTCTCCTTTTTATGAAGAAAATGATAGGAACCATAAACCAGTGCCCTTAAAGAAGAAAATGCATGAAACGAAACAAGCCAGCTTTCAAAAATACGCAAAACACGCCAGGCAGACCTTCAGCCTAGCAGGAGGTCTGAGGGTAAAATATGCACCGAGGGCCTGCGCCCAGTGTATCTTCAACACTTAAAACAAGATAAAAGTGGTCTTGAAAGTGAATGAAGTTGACTCTCAAAAAGTGGGTTTTAGATGTTGAATATTTAATTCACTGATAAAAGGGAGCTGATTGCCTGCACAGGGCTGCCATAAATACAAAAAAAAAAAAAAAAGAGAGAGAGAGAAAAAAAAAAAAGGCACATCTTAAAAGAGAAGCAATGAGCAGAAACTGACCTTTCTGTGAGCAAGCAGATGAGAGAAGGTATTTGGCTAATCCCAGCTGTCTCTGATTGGCCAGACAGCACCGGGTTGAAAATGTCTCCATGTGGGCTAATCTGCTCTCAGTTGGATGAGCTGAGGCCTTCAGAGTTAACCTGACATTTAACAATAATTACCCTTTCGAATGACCCCAGCCCAATCGCCTGCTCTCTTAGAAATCTCTTTTTTTGTGTGTGTGTGCGTGCTCCCAAACCCCTTGACTTTTGTGTTAGAGATAGGGGGGAAAAATGAGACGATATCGCTTATGTGTGTAAACACACAGAAGTGTGTGTTTGCGGGTGTCTCTAAATACTTCTATAACATGGATGATAACTGTGCATCTCAAACTGGTAATGGGACCTGATTTAATGACTCCATTTGACTGAAATTCTGCAGTTTATCAACCTCCTGCGGTGTTAGAGGTAAAAAAAAAAAAAAAACAGAGGAAGAATATGACCAATTAAAGTGGAAGAGAATTTGTTTGCTGGCTATTTTATGGAAGTCAAAGTTGCGATCTGGCCTTGCTCAAGCGCTTCAGTGTCCCTTATCAGCCACCAGAAGAAATGGTGCATGAAAAGAGGTTCAGATGGCAAAACCAAGTTCAGGGGTCATGGAGGCTAACTGTAGAGGAAATGTGGCTATTTCTTTTTACCTGAGGCTGGCTTCGTCTTTTCTTAGAAAGGTCATCATGATAAAACAAAAACATATCTTGGAAAGGAAATCCATTCTAGAGTTTTATTTACTTAAAAAAATAATTAAAGAGCCCTTTTTCAGTTCAGACTGGCATTTTCCCAGGGTTTACCTATCAGATGCCATTGTGAGGCAATGTAGATTCTAACATATTTATTTATTTATGTATGTATGTATGTCCTGGAGGCTGAACCCAGGGATATTCCAACCTCCAAGCTACATTCCCAACCTTATTTTTTTTTTTTATTTTTATTTTGAAACAGAATCTTCCTAAGTCACAGAAGGTAACCTGAAACCTGCAATCCACCTACCTCAGTCTCCCAAGTACTGAGACTACAGGCATGCACCACCACGCCCAGCCAACACTAATATTTAGTAAGAAGCTTCCAGAAAGCTGAAAATTTAAAGTCAATAGGTACCTATGAGTTCAAGCACTTTAACTTTCTCCTAAATATCAGGCTTAATTAGCTTAGCAGAGTCCTCAGAAAATCCCACAAGCACAATTTCTTTTGAAAGTCATGGTATTCCCTATTTTGTGTCCACTTGAACAAGAAAGTAATACTTTAAAATATTTCTTCCCACTTCCTTTATAACTAATGTGGAAAAAGCTAGTATGGAAATAAATGGAGGTATAATACACCTGTACAAAGGAAAATGATTCTCTTGGAAATAAAGATAGAAATATTTTATATATCTCCATGGTCTCAATTCTTTTCCTAATTTTCACTTTTGGGAAAAATTTATTACCATTTATTTATTTATTTATTTATTTATTTATTTATTTTTATTACCTCTCATTTCTTTTTTTTTCCAGTAGCTAATAAGATCCATGAATCCAAAGTTATGAGTGTAGGTATATATCTACATTTATCTGTATCTATTCATATTTATCTCTATCTATTTATCAACCTAATCTCTTTGCAACTAATACCAGATTTCAAATCACTTCTTTCTTCCCTTTATGCCCCCATACAAATTCTTTATTTCCTCATGATCCCTGATCCTTATTAGTAACTGAAATAAAGGTGATGATAGGTGATAAAATATTAAAATAAAGCCTTATAAAAGTTTATTTGTGCTTTTTCTGAAAATGAAAATTAGGCAGATTCACATCATATACTTGCGTAGCATTTACCTAGACCTTGTTTTAGAGGTATGAGCACATATTAGTATATTTGTCTTTAAATATCTTCAATATTTTGTGTTTGATACATTAATATTTAATATTATGCTGTTAGCCTATTAATTGATGTCCTAACTGTTTTATTTAACATTAAGCAAATAAAATAACCTACTGTGTGGCTGTTTGCTATGGACACAGAAGTAAACAGACTTCCTGAAACCTGTATTTTAATGGGAATAAGATGCCACATATTGATTATAAATAAGAGGACAATTGTGACATACCAAATGCAGAATAGAAATATACAAAGATATTCCATTAATTCACTTAAATTGCTATCTAGAATTTTCTTGTGAAAAATTGTAATATGTTTTATACTGTAACTCTCACCTTCAAGTTCTCTGTTTAAAATTATTTTTTAAAAAACTTATTTTATTGCCACATAATATCTGTACACATTTATGAAGTACAATGTGATGTGTTTTTTTTTAATTGCTGCATTGTAACCATACATCTTTGTTAAGTACAAGCTAGTATAGGTAAAGGCATACATGCACACATCTCTCATTTAACCCTTCTCCAATTCCCACCCCATTGCCTACCCCCTTCCTCCTTCTCAAGTTCAGTTTAGTGATTGACTTTGATATGTTTGTGAATGTACAGCATGTGCATTAGGGTGTTTCCTCCCCCACCCTCACCCCTACCATTACCTTCAGTTAAGTCACCTTCTTCGCTCCTCTAAGCTTTCTCCTTCTTTGTCTAGCATCCCTCTTATGACCCATTTTCTCCCTATCTTCCCAATGTGATGTTTTGATTTGTGTATACAGGAGTCATAGTTAACCCAGCATTGTTAGCATATCCATCATCCAAAGTTTACTTTTATAATTTCATTAGGGTAAGTACATTCAAATTCCTCTCTTCAAACTATTTTGAGACTATATTATTGTTAAGTAGATTCTACCTGCTGTGTCACAGAACACTAGAACTTATTCCTTCTACCAAACCATAACATTTGATCCATTGTCTGATCCCCCCATCACCTATTGCCCTGTCCCCACTCCAGGCTTTGATAACCATGATGGGGGTTGCTCCATCTCTTCTGGTCCCTAACTATGATGAACAGAGACTCTTGTTGAGCAAGAATAGATTACTTATACCAGAAATATACCTTTGTTATTAATTGATTAACTATTGTGCTAATGGGGATTGAACTAGGGGTATTCTACCTCCAAGCTATATCTCCAATCCAATTTTATTAGTTTGTTTTGAAACAGGATCTAGCTAGGTTTGCCAAGAGTGTTGCTAAATTGCTGAAGCTGCCCTTGAACCTGAGATTCTCTTATCTCAACCTCCCCAACCATGATTCCAGGCCTGTGCCACCACTCCTGAGGCCATTCTTGTTTTCATGCCTTTATTATTCAAGATTGTGGAGTCCTTTATTATGGAGACTAATCTGAACCTAGAGTCTCTTCTTCTCTTACAGTGGTTCATACATTTGATTTGGGGGATGGGATGGGAGGCAGCTGACCAGTTAGGAGATTATTGTGGTTGTGCAAGAGAAAAGTAAAGAAGATAAAGTGGCAGAAAGTTTAGAGAGAGGAAGGCAGACTTGGTAACTCACTAAGTGAAAAACAGGTAGGACTTGACAATTGTTTTTATGTAGAGTCTAAAGGAGAGAGAAGACCTAGATATGTCTAAGAAAAGTCACTGTATGAAGAGCCAGAGAATGATGGTATCACTGCCGGCATTAATCAGATAAAGAAAATCTGATATTGAAGAGTAAAATATCGAGAAGGTACAAATTATAAATGTGTAGAACCCAGGATTGCAGATGTGGATTGAGTGTTTGTTCACATAAAGTCAACTTTGAGTAGAAATCAGCAAGACATGGTGACAAAAATGATAGAAAATCAACGTAACACATTAAATAGTTTACCAATAGACACAGAGAGTATCTGTTTCGTTCTACCAAGTAAAAAAGTAACAGGATGGTCATGCCATTTTGACGGAAAATAAAATGAGGCCAAGTGTACTCAACAGCTTTGTATACTACTTACAAAGAGAGAAAGGATGGAGGGAGGGCCACTGCGTTAGACAATCTTCCTATTGACTTTCATCTTTTAATGTTTAAATACAAAGCCTTTGCATACATGTGAGCAATTGGAGATGGAAAAGAAGGTGATGATTTCAAAAGCATATTCAATAAAGGACTAGGAGGCTTGAATTTTTAAAAAATTTTCTCAATATAGTTGGCACCTGAGTATTGTTTGCAACGATAGGGCATAAAATTAAAAAAAAAAAAGATTATTGAAGGTTTACACATTTTTCTGGGATTTGAGAAGGAGGGAAGGAAAAAAGGAAGCAAAGGAGGGAAGAGAGAGAGAGAGAGAGAGAGAGAGAGAGAGAGAGAGAGAGAGAGAGAGAGAGAGAGAGAGAGAGAATCTAGTGTACACGGCCACTTTATGTGCCTTCCAAACAACCAAGTTACTATGTTTGAGAAATTCTTTCCTTTATCTCTGTGCCCACCTACTTTCCAAGTTACTTGATGGCTTTCCTTCTAGCCTGTATCCTAACCAAGGCTGCTCCCAGTTTTTTCCCTCATACAATTAGTCATGTTTATTGGAAAAATGTAGAATTAATAAGTTGAAAGAAAGCTCTGATTCTTCCAGTTCTCCAGGTGCAGACAGCCATTGTGGGACTATCCAGCTTCAAATTATGTAAGACACCCTGATAAATCCCATTTTAAATTATACATTAGCATACCCTGTGCATTCTGCTCCTCTAGAGAATCCAGACTAATACACCCCTGGATACCAGCAGCAGCCCCTCTCCAGTTGTGACAAGAATGTTTCCAAGCATTGCCAAACGGCTCTAGGTGAGAATGTCTCTAGTCATTGCCCAATGTCCTCAGCATAGAAAAGTTAGCCCCAGTTGAGAGGCACTGACTCAAACTCACCTTCCTACTAAGTGATCTAAGAAGCAGAAAACAATGCATGACATTTCTCTTTGTAGTTGTGAATTTATCTCCAAATATAGTTTGCATCTCGTTTTCTCATTTTACATGTGCTAGAAATGGAGTCAGCATTCTCACCACTATGATCTAAATACCTGACACACAAAAACTCAGAGGAGGGAAAATATTTGGGGGCTCAGTGTTTCAGAGGTTTTAGTCCATAGGACTGTCTCCAAAGCCTCCATGGTGGCTGGTGGCGATGGCAACCAGGTGTGCAGAAGAACACTGATCTTAAATCATGAGGAAAGAAAACAGAGAGCCGGAGGTGGGAGGCAAGGGACAGATGTGGTCCTCAAAGCCAGATCCCAGTAGCCTCTCTCCTCCAGCCACACTCTACCAATTTATGTTACCACCCTACAAATTCATTCAAAATCTTGATTCATCCCTGGGTTTTTCACTGATGACATCAGAACCCTTATAATTCAATTATTTCAGCTTTGAACGTTTTTGCCAATACATGAGCTCTTCCAGGAAACACTATACCCGAAACATAACACTTACCCATTCCTCTTTTTATTAAATATTCCTTTTTGGCTAACACAATTAATGCTTTATTGGTCATCTTTATGCATAATTCTCTTTTTGCCCATATTTATGATTTTACCTATTCTGTGTTCCCCAAACTGAAACTTGTGTCATAATGTGTAATTTGTTTTAAAGACATTTTGTTATACCTTGTCGTATTAGTTGAGCCAATTTGCATTCTTTTTTTTTTTTTTTTTTTTGTGGTACTGGGGATTGAACTCAGGGGTGTTCTACCTCCGAGCTATACCCCCAGCCCTAGTTTTTATTCTTTATTTTGAAACAGGGTCTCACTAAGTTTCGGAGTGCCTCACTAGGTAGCTGAGGCTGGCCTCGAACCCGGATCCTCTGGTCTCAGCCTCCCGAATTCTGGGATTACAAGCGTGCGCCACCACGCCCGGCTCCAATTTGCTTTCTAACAAGCCTTGTAAGAGAACCTCTTCTATTTGCACCTGTTCACTAAGTTTATTTGAGGTTTGTAACTGGTGAACTTAAAGTTTTTGTGGCCCTTAAACATATAAATGGGTTAAAAATGGTCCTTGAGAAATAAAAGCAAAATAATTTCATCCGTGTAACAAGTCTTAGGTAGAATACAATTAACCCCAGCTATATTTAGCTTACTAATAATTACTGGGGTCCCTATTCTTCCAAATCCCAACAGTCACCCTCAGTTTCCCAGGGGTTGCTCTGGCCAATAGAACAATTTTCACTAACACTTCTTAAAGGAATGAACATCTGTACTGGGATGCAGTCTACTAGGATGGCCCCCATTTTCTCCCCAAAACCTAGATAGGTTCACTTCAATCAACAAGAGGACTGTAAAAGAAGTATATCTTAGTATCCACTTACCTGATTAAGGGCACACTGCTTTATATGAGTTATTTTATTAATCTCTGTGCAAACCATTATTATTTACATTGTGTAGATGAGAACCCTTAGACTTAGCAATTATAATTTATTCATTCAACTTCACAAGCTGGAATGACAACACTTATTTCCAACCAAACCTGTACTGTTTAGACTTCCACTAGAGCAGCAGACCTCAGGAATTTTCCCTAACTAGCCTGAAAGCTTAAACATACTAGAAAGATATTTCTATAATCAGCCATATAGGTCACCACTGGGAACTTTCTATAAATGTATATCAGAACCTCTGAGAGTAGGGTCCAGAAATTCCCTTAGCAAATCCTTCACATTATTCTAAGGTGCTTTAGAATAAAAATCACTAATGCAAGCCGGGCGTGGTGGCGCACACTTGTAATCCCAGCATTTAGGAGGCTGAGACCAGAGGATCTGGGTTCGCAGCCAGCCTCAGCTACCTAGTGAGGCAATCTGCAACTTAGTGAGACTTGGTTTTAAAATAAAGAATAAAAAATAGGGCTGGGGGTATAGCTCGGAGGTAGAATGCCTCTGAGTTCAAAAAAAAAAAAAAAATCACTAATGCCCCAAGAAAATTTCCCCTCCCCTCCACCTCACTATAGCTCAGAGAATAATATATTGGTGCATTTTGAGTAAGGGCAAGATATATTTGTATTTTTTTGTGTCTCAAATAAATATAAGAAGGTTTTTTCTAACCTAACTTTAGGAAATAGCTTCTTATAATTTTCTCCTGTTTCATTCTTCTGTTTTGTCCACCCCTTGTGGAGGTCCTCGTCTGATTTCTTACACCACGTTCTGTTTCCCATATTGTGAAGCCTGATTTCCGCATGCCTCTTGGCTGAGAGAAACTGAAGAGAATGTTGTGTTAGGACAGATACTTTAATTCTGGTGTTTTCCTGGACACATTCAATACTTGAGCTGAAATTATCATGGTCAAGTGTGGAGACCAGTTATTTCCTTTTCGAGTTTCCCTATGTTATTTTAGAACCACCATCTGTATAGCACTGTTGGGCTTGTTTTGCTTCAGTTGACTCTCTTCCCCTATCTGTATTGGGGTTTCCAAAAAGAGATCTCTTCACACTCTTGATTTTTCCACTTTCACAGTCCATTAGGAATGGCTGCCAATGTGGGGCAGGGCAGAAGAATGGGCGCAATGCCATGGTGAGATACTGCCACGGAAGCATGCATTACCAAAGGTAATCAGATAACAGAGGCATTTTTATGTAGGCAAACACATATGCTCAAGGGTATGAAAATTGCTTAGACATACATATTTTTTACCATGGACTTTCAGCAACTGGGCTCATGGAAAGGAAACAGACAAGAAAATCTGGAAATCTTTGAGATTAACAAATTAATTCAGCATTGGCCATGAAGTCAGCTTTCGTAGGCTAATTCCCCCCTTGTCAAACATTTCAGCCCAGGTCCCCTAATCATTCCTTGCAAACCATCAGGAAAGTTCATTGACAGGTCAGAAGTGTGGCCTTTCTTTCAGAGTACTTTAGGGTCTTACTTCCTCTGGGGGGGGGTTACTTGGAGAACCCCAGTAGACTAATAAATGCTTCTTTCTGCACAACACCCAGCCACAATCTATACAGCAAAAACACACATTAGTGACTCATCTCTATCATGCCATTTTCTCCATGGAATAATAAAAGTAGTTAATTAGATCACACTAAGATGCCTATCTGTAAAATGCAGAAGTAGAAATGGCCCCCTTTTCAGGCTCCAGAACAGAGAAAAGGCTCCTTGTGAAATTCTGAGATGAACAACTGGGTAAATACTGGGAGGAAACTCACCTGTATCCCTTCTTTTGTCTGCACTCCCCCTCCCCACTGCTTTATTTTTTAAGTCACCCAGTCCTTGTCTGGCCAGTAATGTCATAATCAGCAGGCTGAAAGCAAGGTTGCTGATAATTGTTCTTTATGTTGCTCTTTGTTTAGTATCTGATTCAATACATCTGTGTGGACACCATTTCATCACCTTCTTAGTAACGGAGGTGAAGAAAATCAATGCCAATCAGATTACCTTGTTAACAGAAAGGCTAGCGGGTCAGTGTGTTAAGTTCACAGTGCACCACCTTTCATTTAAAACATTTCACTTTTTTTTTATTATTTATCTTTATTATTATTTATAGCGCCAAACCCGGAGCATTTCCTAACACAGAGTGTGGCCTTGCATTTGTCTTCTGCTGAGCCAACCATTCCTGCCACATCAGAGACTTAGGTCGGGAACCCCTGGTACAGCTCCGATTAAAAGCCTACAGAGAGCCCAGTACAGCCATTTCTCACAAAGTGCTTTGGACCAGTCCCAAAGGACTCTGGTGGCAAGGTCGAGTTTGTGATCCGAGTTGTCATATGATATCGTATCTTCTGTCGCGTTTGTTATTTACTGTTGGTCCTTATTAAGATCATTGTTATTATCCACCACAGCAATGTGCCCAGAGCTCTGTGAGAGGTATTATAATGTGCTCAAAGAACAAAAGCTCTCAGCAGGAAACTTCCAGATGGAAGACATGATAGAGGACTAAATAGGACAAAACAATAGGGACGGATGCCCGGTAGTCCTACACACAGGGATAGGTGATTGGGGCAAGAGGAAGTGCTTTGAAGAACAGGTGAGTGGAGAGGAGGTTTCTGAAAGTGTCGAAGGATGTTATGTTATTGCAAACATAGTACTATTTGAGCTGAATGGATGATGCAACCACGTTTTTAAGCAACTTAAGACACTATTAGACCTAAAATGCTAAGATGAATCAAATGGCATGCAGACATGTACAGAAGAGAGTGCCTAGTTTTATTCCACTTGCCTTAATAACTAAATGTTAAGAGTGACAACTGCTTATCCCTGATTAAAATGTCAAATGTCAGCCAGTCTGAGCTCAATTAGTGACCCTGTGAGTGTCCCTGTGGGTCCTTTAAGTTTGTGGTTCTGCATCCTTGGGATATTCTCAGGATTTCAGAAACCCTCGTGGAACATGAACTTGGGATGAATTTCAGAAGGCAAAGTCTTCAAGGAAGGTGGCCCTGGAGGTTGGTAGGGATGGGCAGTTTTTCTGGATTATTTCTGAGCTGTTTTTTCAGAATTTGGAATAGAATTCCAATTATACACTGAAGTCATGTTAAAAATTTAGACTTAGACCAAATTCACCAGGTCATGTTCACTGTAGCCCAAGATTGGCTGCAAAATAGAAGTATTCATTGCTGTAGGAGAACCATGAGGTTTAGAAACTTCATCCTGCTGATTCTTTAAAATACTTTCAAGTAAGTATTTACTAGACTTGGGAACTCAAATCATGCCAATCACAAGTACTAGAATGAGGATCTCATTTGATTTAGAGACTCTGTATGACACACTCATCATAGGCAACCTATTGTGTCCTCAGAAAGCTGCCTCCTGGTCCTACATTTTCAAATTTCTAAGGTGGCCTTTATGCACTAAGGTGTAAATTCTCAAAAGAATTCTCAGTTCTCAATGACCTTTGTTTTGTTTTTTATTTAAACTCTAAGTTATGGGAGTGATGGTTAGGGTTCCTCAAGAGTGTTCAAGGTTAAAAGGAGATAGAACAGATAAATAGAATGAGTGTTCCTGGATTCGATTCTGGTCTGAGGAAAGGTATGAAAATCTCTTTTATTGTTTTCATTGATGCTGATATTGTCTTCTTGGCCTCTTCAAGAGAGATCCTTGAGTCATTTTGGTATTTCCTTGCTTTTCTGCCAAACATTTTTTTTGTTGTTGTTTTATTTGATTGCATATATAGTTTTTCCTGTTTCTTCTCTATCATTGCTACTTTTTTAAAATTTTTTATCTCAATATTGTTTTAATTTAATTTTTTCTGGGATTTTGCCATGAAATAACTGGACTGTGACAAACACGCACACGTATAGTTAAACTAAAATCTCTTTTGAAGCATCCTTTTTAGAACATGTATTTGAAATGTTTGTAAAAATATTCAGGTCCTTTGGCAGAGAACATATATTTCCAAGAATCTGTTCTAAATAAATACCCACAAATTTGGGTAGAATCTGTGTGTACAACATAACAGTATTTTCAAAGCAGAAGCAGCAATAATAACAAATACAGAAACCTATAATCCCAAACTCAACCAAATGGGATGGAATTGAGTATCATGCAACCATTTAAATATGTAATTTCAAAAACAATTTAGCATCTTGAAAAAGTACTTATCATATAATTAAATGTGAAAGAACACAGCGTAAAGTTTCAACTGGACTATGATTATAATTATAAAATGCATGTGCCTATGACAGAAAGATTTCAGACACTGAACACAAATAATTGTGTTGGTAGGTTAAAGCAACAATAGAAAATATTTTTATTTCTAAAAATTTCTATTATATTGCTTTCATGGTTTAAATAAAACTATTTCAATAATTCGTAATGACCTGAGTATCAAAATGGTTGAAATGTATTGATCATCTCCTTCCTGTTATATTTGTTCTTCCCTTTATTCTATATGATCCATGAATGCTACCTGTATTTAAAGGAAGAAAAATATCACTCAGCCTTTTTTAGAAGTACTAGGCTGCTTTTCCAGAAATCTTGTTGCAAGTTTCCTCTTCTAGTCTCCCTCCTTATGAGCAGTTCATCCACTGCTAACAGCTGTTTGGCCTGCAACATGTGCCTTACCTTGACCCTATTTGTTTAGGACAGCTGTTCTGAAAGTAAGTGCTACTATTAGCTTGAGAGTCTGAAAATAAACCTTTCCTTCATATAAGTTTATTATCTCAAGTATTTTGTTACAGTGATGGAAAGGTGACTAGCACACAAGTTCTAGACAAGAAAGGAGTGAAGGTATTTGCATAAGCTAACAGAGGATTGAACCACAGTTGTGGGCTGTGGAATAAAAATTCAGAAGACAGAAGACACATATCAAAGAAATAACAAAATGCTATGGGGATATTCCTTCCATCTTTAAATGTTGGTCACTATTTTTTCAAGTTCTATGGTGGACTTCAAAGGCTAAGACTATTTTGATAACTAGAATTGGCCTCAGCTATAGAGGTCTTGAGCTTTATATAAATCTGTAATGTGTAGAATATTCTTTAGTGAACAGAGGTGCTTTAGCTAGCAATTCATATCAGTCATATGATTGCCATCTCATTAGTTATGATTATCATTCTAGTTTGATGTTAATACAAAAATATCATTTTCAGAAAACGAATTGGATATAAACCTTAGTATTTTTAACAAAAAAAATTGTCAACATGTTATACTTTCTTAATGTCTATTAATATTTAGACTGAACACTCATTTAGAAAAATAATTATTTGTTAAATCTCAAAGGAAAAACATGATAGAGAAAGATAAAAAAGAGCATTTGTCATGAATAAATTCATCAGGGTCTCTATTTCTCATTCATCGGTGTATATTTAAGTATCTTTCAGCTTTAACTGAATTTCAAGTTGAATTGTATGTGACTACTAGGAGCCTCTATCACTACAGAATCCCACAGCTGAAGTAATTTTAATTAATTAAGTATTGCAGAGGTTACTAATGATTTTAGGCTGCAGAATGAAATCATTTCATGAAGTGACAAGTTTCTCATGTGTTTTCTCTTCCTTCATCTAGGTTATGGCAGGCAGAAATTGAATCTTGTCAATAGATTAAAAAGAGCCACATTCCTAGAATAACTTCAAACATAAAATCCAATGACTTGTGTAAAAAAAAAGAAGGAAAAATAATCACATAGAAATCAGAGTAACTCACTCACAGTTGGAATGCTCTTGAAAGTTTCTAAAATGTGGCTAAGTTTAAAAAAATACATCATGACAAAATTTCCCACCTCTTCGAAGTTTATATAGAAGGAAATCAGCTTCTTGTCTGATTTTCACTCCCTAATGTAAAATCATTTAAAGACAAAATAAGAAAAAACAACCCAAATAGTGTATATATATATATATGTTCAACATATATATATATATATATATATATATATATATATATGTTGAACATATATATATGTTGAATGCCTATGTGAAGCCCAGAACTTCACTGATTAAAGTCAAGAATAGTACAAAGGACCTAATTTTCTGGTAGTTTGTAATCTTGTGTTTGGAAATGTGTACATAACATGCACTTAAAAATAAAGGTGGAGCCGGGCGTGGTGGCGCACGCTTGTAATCCCAGCATTCGGGAGGCTGAGACTAGAGGATCCAGGTTCGTGGCCAGCCTCAGCTACCTAGTGAGGCACTCCGCAACTTAGTGAGACTTCATTTCAAAAATAAAGAATAAAAAATAGGGCTGGGGGTATAGCTCGGAGGTAGAATGCCTCTGAGTTCAATCCCCAGTACCACAAAAAAAAAAATAAATAAAAATAAAAATAAAGGTGGAAATTAATAAGGTGATTTATCCAGTGGAAAGGAGGCAGAAATGCAAGAGACAAAGAAAACTAAAATTATCTGATGCTTTGTAGCAGATCCTGTGGTAGACAAATTTCTGTTTTTTAATTATGAAAGCAATACAAATTATTTTGTTATATTTCAACTTAAACAATGAATGTTAATAAGAACATAATAAAATAATTTTGTTACATTTTCTAAAATGCAAAATCACATATAAGAATAGAGAAAATGAAAAACATCCTATAAATTTGCTATGTAGAGTTAAACATAAACCAATATTAGCATTTTAACATGTTCTTTCCATCAGAATTTCCAATGAAATGGTTTCTCAGACTATATCAAGCATATCATATCAACAACTTAACTGATTTTTTATCTTAATGATGTCATGAATACTTCTCCATGTTCTTTACTATTTTTTCTGTGTTATCATTTCAAATCTCTAAACATTCCACTTTATAGATGTGGTATAATTTATTCAGCTGGTGTATAGCTACTTATTTGAAGTTATCTCATTTAATTGTGACAATCTCCAACTTAAAGTTAACTTTCTATTTACTATGAGCATTTCAGTATTTACTATAGTAATGATTTCAGATATAATGTTTCCTCAGAACTATGAACGGTTGCCACTCTCCATGCTTCTGTACCTTCCTAGAAGATGTTATCTGTTTGTCAGCCTCTCAGCTAGTGCAATCCACATGGTAGAATCAGTGCATATTTATGGTTTGATTGTATAACTTTAAGTTGAACACATGCAGGTTCATCATTGTTTGTGCATACATGTAAGGAATCGAGGAAGAAGAGATGGCCTCAAATGGTACATTAAATTGCCAGCCAGTCAAGTAGTAAGAGTTGTAGGAAATAGAAACTAGACAAATAAGAATTTTATTTCAGAAGGTGAAAAGGTAAATGGCAAAGGGGAAGAGGAGAGGCAAATTGGTTTAAACACATGAAAATTAAAGTTAGAGCCTTGTTTTTTATGGAATTTCATAAATGAGGGCACAAAAGAAATTATAGCCAGAGAAAGAAGAGGAATAATTGGGTAATACAATTTAAATAGAAATAGTACTCAGTTTTATTGAAAGAAAGGAAGGAAAATTAGTATAACAGGAGCCAGGTTCACCTTCTTGTTGGAAACAACCAAAAATACAAGGAAAAAAAGACAAAAATAATGGCTTCCAAACATTAGATGTCAGAAAGCCAGCTTATATAAAAAAGTCTAAAATTGGAGCTAAAAAAATTGAAAAAATGTCAGTGATCTGAGAGACGACTTCAAATTGTCTAATATATAGTTCTTGAAGGAGTTAAGGAAATTGAAAATAAATATTTGAACAAATAATTACCAGCAGTGTCCTAAATTTGATGAAATCATATATCCTCTAGATCCAATATTCAATAAAATATGTGGGCAGGAAATGTGAAGTAAAGTTTACTAAGGCATGTAATTCTAATCGAAGTTCTCAAATCGAGTGATGTGTTTGGGAAAGGTTTTCTCCTATGAAGCTATTGGGAGATATGGTGGTATTTAGGAGGTAGAGGCTAACAGAAGGAAGTTAGGTCACTGGAGTTGTGTATAAAAGCTCAGCCCTGTCCCCTTTCTCTCTTTGTTTCCTATCTGCCACAAGCCATAAGGACATAGAAAGAGTCCTTGCAGTTTATCCTCTAAGCTTTCCATATATATGGCATTATCCAGAAAACCAAACCTATAATTTTGAAAGATCATAAACAATATTTTGATGAAGTTATGAAGTACGTTAGAAATATTCTTTGACCAAGGTGGCAGGTCCATCAACTGTTGTTGGAAGATATGAACTGATAAGTTAATGAAGTATATGTAAATATTTTTGTGGCTAATCAGAGAAAAAGTGTTTATGGCTGGAGTCCCAGGGGCAGGAAGTCTTGGTGGAGTACTATTATGACAGAAGGCAGTGGGAAAGGGTGGTCCTCTCTCTGAGGGTCAATATGTTGACTCATATGAGGGATTTAAATTCTGGGGAAAGCAATAAGCTCTATTAATTTTTAGAATGGCACAAACAGTAGTAACATGTTCTGAATTCTCCTCCAGACATTGAGTGTATGTTTGATACAGGGAAAGCGACATACCAGGATTATGTGCTAAGCAGATGACAAGCTCAGAAAAATGGTGTAATCCCTAATGTGGAAGACAGTAAAACAAAACCATCCTCCATCCAGGATGTGCCTTTGGAGAGTCAGTACATGGGCATCGCAGTGATGTGGGGCTTAGTGTCCCTGTGAAGTCACTTTCATGGATATGGCTGTGTCTAGGGCCTGTCTACTGATGTCATCTCCAGTAATGAGCTTGTGGGCCAGGGCACTATTACCTGGGATGTAGAGCTTGGAACATCTTCTTTGTCTTGGTCGACATTCTCACTAATATAATCCAAAATGACTAGCCACACAACTTAGAGGAAGGATGGTTTGTTTGCTCACAGTTTCTTGGAGATTCTGGGTTCAGTTCAGGTGAGGCAGGGTCTGAAGCTCAGGGCCTGGCAGTGGGAAACAGAGAGAGGGAGAGAGCCAAGCTCTACTCTCACATCATGGAGGCCGGAAGCAAGAGAGCCAGCAAGCAAGGGAATCCAAAGACATAAGCACAGTCCCTACAGTCACACCCCCAGGGACCCACCTTCTCCAGCCTCGCCCCACTGGGCTAAGTGACCACCCAGTAAATCCATTACAATGCATTCATCTACTAATGAGATTACTGTCTTCATGACTTAACTATATTAACCTTGAATACAATGTGCGTGCTCTTCAAGGGACATTCTATATCTAATTATAATGCTCTTTTAGTAGGATACTTATTCAGGTTGATATAAGCCTCAACATCACCATGTTTGTTGCAAAACAATGGCTTATTTAAAAGGCTTGGGGCCCCATGTCATAAAGCAATGAAAACACCCAGATTCATAATTATAAAATAGTTGATAGAATGGTGCATATTGGACAGGATTTTGTTGTTGTTGTTGAAACTTAGTTCAAATTAGTCCCAGATGATACAAGCAGCTGCTCCCTGGCCTGTGGGACAGTCTATGGTCAATGGGTCCCTGGGGAGTATGCACCCTCAATCTTGCGTCTAGTCCTTATTGAATTGGGGCAAAATTGAGCATTTATGCAATGTGAGTCTGAGGGCAACAAAAAGACCTATTCCAGTGTTTATCTATCAGAAAGAAATGTCAGTGTCTCTTAGTTAAACTGGTTATCTGGGACCTATTAGGGACATGAAAGTTCTAGTGAATGTTTCCTCCCACATGCTAGCATTGTGTATTTAGAAAAATGAAACATGGTACTTGGTTATTATCAGCAATATTTGTAACTCCAAAGGGGACAAAGGGATGTCCTGGCAAAGTCTTATATTGTAGCCTTGTATATGTGGAGACAGAAGTGATTTTGATTGCTGTTTTGGGTATCTGTGAAGCAAGAGATTCTCAGATTTTTTTATATAATTTTTAGGTAATGGCTTAATGGTTTATAATAAATGCGAGTATTGAAACATCTGTTAGCCAGGTCATACAGCATTAGGATGAAGGCCTGATGTTTAGCCAAGAAAGTTGACCTTCGAGTGATGCTCATTATTTAGGGGTATCCTAGTCAAGGGAGGCAAAGTGGCCCCATTCCACTGAGTTCAGTCACACAGGATGCTCAGCACTGCCTTTTGCATAGTTTACATGTTCCTGCTGTTGCTGTCCACTTAATCCCATAATACCACTGGGCTTCCCAGGTAGCCATGGGCTCTGGAAGGAGGATGGTCTCCTTCAGCACCATGTCACCTAGCTAGGGTCAAAGGACAAGGGAGGCCATCACTTCTTGTAGGTGAAATATCCCGGAGGACCCAGATTTGACTCTGTTCCATTGTAAGAAGTTGGTAGCAGTCTTGCTGAGCTAGTGGGGTACTGCTTCCACAACACAAAATATAATGGGCTCCCAGGGACAAAGAGTCTCAGGCTTAGGATCAGCAAGAGCCTCTATTCCCTGATGATCTCAGTATGTAGCCAACAATTGTTGTGTAAATGGTATATAATAGGAAGCCAAAGAGACAGTCCCCTGTTTCAGAAGTTCTTGAACAATTTATGGCCATCATAAGTAGCCAAGAGACTCCAGGAGGTATGGAAAGAGCCTAGAGAGAATGATATAATCTTTGTGATCTTGGGCTAGAAAAAGATTTTGTAGGAATGGCACCAAAAGCATAAACCTTATAGAGCAGAAAAATGATAAATGAACTTCATCAAATTCTAAACTCAGGTTTTTCAAAATACAATATCAGGAACCTGGGAAGTTAAGCCACAGACTTGGAAGGAAATACTTAGAAATCAAAGGACTTGCATTGAGAATATATAAATAATAGAGAAGAACAATGGTAAGGGAACTTCATCAAATTTCAAACTTACGTTTCTTTAAAATATAATATCAGGAGTCGGGTGTGGTGTCGCACGCTTGTAATCCCAGCATTTGGGAGGCTGAGACCAGAGGATCCCGGTTCTCAGCTAGCCTCAGCTACCTAGTGAGGCACTCCGCAACTTAGTGAGACCTGGTTTCAAAATAAAGAATAAAAAATAGGGCTGGGGGTATAGCTCGAAGGTAGAAAGCCCCTGAGTTCAATCCCCAGTACCACACACACACACACACACACCCACACACACACACACACATACAAATATATATATATATATAATATCAGGAACCCGAGAAGTTAAGCTGCAGATCTGAAGGGAAAATGCTTGGAAATCAAAGGACTTGCATTGAGAATATATAAAGAATTGTTAAGTTCTATAATATGAATATAACAACTTGTTTGAAAATGAGCAAAGAAGTTGAATAAACACTTCAAAGAAAGTATACAGGTGGCAAATAGACTTATAAAATATGTTGACACCATTAGTCATTGGGGAAGTGAAATTAAAAACACTATTAAAGAGCATTACAAACTCACTCAAATGTCTAAAATTAGGAGGGAACCAAGCTGATTATATGAGGTGTTTGTGAAGATGTAAAGGAACTGGAAATCTCATATATTCCTG
>PVLC010025172.1:0-23948 GCA_004027655.1 Graphiurus murinus
TTTTTTTTGAGGTACTAGGTATTGAACTCAGGGGCATTCTACCTCCAAGCTATACCCCCAGCTCTATTTTTTATTCTTTATCTTGAAACAGGGCCTCACTAGGTAGCTGGGGCTGGCCTTGAACCCAGATCCTCCAGTCTCAGCCTCCCAAATGCTGGGATTACAAGCATGTGCCACCATGTCCGGCTTCAGAATGTTTTTTAAGTCTTTTTTTTTTTTTTTTGGTACAGGGGATGGAACCCAGGGGCATTCTATCCATAAGCTACACCTCCAGTTCGATATTTTATTTTTAAACAGGATCTAAGTTGCTAAGACTGACCTTGAACCTGTGATCCTCCTAAATACTGTAATTACAGGTGTGCGCCACCAAACCTGGTTCTCTAAGGCACTCTTGTTAGCCATAAGTGGTAAGTATACAAGATTTGCCAATTTACAACACTAAAACTAAAGATGGCTAGAGAGAAAAACATGGCTTCATGGTTATCTGACGCCTCTCAGTTCTAAACTTCTTGCATAATTATAGGAAACATATAAATCTGTAATTATTCATATTGCCGGCCACAGGTTCTCATTTTGGAACATAGAGAAGGAAGAGGAATCCCAGCAACTACAGGAATAAAAAACAGCCAACTAAAGCAGTATAAAAATAAAATAAAAAAAAAAAAGCATACAAAGGAAGGCTAGCACTGTGGCACATACCCGTAATTCCAGAAATTTGGGCAGCTAAGCTAGGATTACAAATTCAAGGTCAGCCTGCACAATTTAGAGAGACTCTGTCTTATAAAAATGGCAGGGGGGGGGCATTCTGGTTATGCTCTTCTGTGGTAGAATTCTTGCCTAGCATGGAGGGAGGAAAAGGAGAGAAGGAGAGGGGAAAAGGGAACCACTGAAGCCTGGCACAGTGGCATAGGCCTATAATCTCAGTATTTAGGAGGCTGAGACAGGAAGATTGCAGGTTTGAGACCAGCCTCAGCAAATTATTGAGGACCTCAGCAACTTAGTGAGACCCTGTTTCAAGATAAAATAGGGCTGGGAGTATAGATCAGAGGTAGAATGCCCCTGGGTTCAATTCCCAGTACCATCAAAAAAAGAAAAACACTCCTGAGCCGAGCGTGGTGGCACACACTTGTAATCCCAGCACTTGGGAGGCTGAGATCGGAGGATCCAGGTTCGCGGCCAGCCTCAGTTACCTAGTGAGGCACTCTGCAACTTAGTGAGACCCTGTTTCAAAATAAAGAATAAAAAATAGGGCTGGGGGTATAGCTCGGAGGTAGAATGCCCCTGAGTTCAATCCCCAGTACTGCAAAAAAAGAAAAAAAAAAGCTTCTGTGCAGCAAAGAATACAATCAGTCAAGAGTCTGAAGAGAGAGCCTACAGATTAGGAGAAAATCTTTCCCAGGTACTCTTCTAATAGAGGGCTAATATATAGAATATATGAAGAGGGTATTTTTGGTTTTGTTTTGTTTTTGGTACTGGGGATTGAACCTACAGGCATTGTACATCCAAGATATGCCCCTAGCCTGATTTTTATTTCTTTATTTGGAAACAATTTCGCAATAGGTTTCTGAGATCCTCACTACATTGCCGAGGCTGGCTTTGAACCTATGATCCTCTTGTCTGTCTCCCAAATACTGGGATTACAAGCATGCAAATCTAACCACAACATATTCAGACCAAGGATTATCTGTGTCCCCCACTGAGGCAATTTGGACTAAGTATAAACTCTACTTTTTTTTTTTTTTTTTTGCGGTACTAGGGATTGAACTCAGGGGCATTCTACCTCCGAGCTATACCCCCAGTCCTATTTTTTTTTTTTTATCCTTTATTTTGAAACCAAGTCTCACTAAGTTGCAGAGTGCCTCACTAGGTAGCTGAGGCTGGCCGCGAACCCGGATCCTCCAGTCTCAGCCTCCCAAATGCTGGGATTACAAGCATGCGCCACCACGCCCGGCTTAAACTCTACTTTTTACTTTTTTTTTTTCTTTTTCTTTTTGCAGTACTGGGGATTGAACCTGGGGCATTCTACCTCCGAGCTACACTCTCAGGCTTATTTTCTATTCTTTATTTTGAAACAGAGTCTCACTAAGTTATGGAGGGCCTCACTAAGTAGCTGAGGCTGGCCGTGAACCTGCAATTCTCCTGTATCAGTCTCCCACGTACTGGGATTACAAGGATGCACCACCACACCTAGCTGGCTCACTTTTTCTTTTACCTCATATAATTCTCTAGTCCCCGAGACATTCTCTGCCAGTTATCCTCAGTATACATGGAGGGGTGGGGAGAGTAATGAGCCTTAACAGAAGCTACTTAACTAACCTCAGGCAAAAGTTAAGCCAATCTGATTCTGTTTTGGAATCTTTGTAATGTGACAGAACCCCAACTCAGGGGATTTCACTTCCTCTACAACCTATCTTCAGCTGTGCCTATGAAAAATAAGCATGTTTAGATACACCTTGAAAAGGTCATGCAACAGTCAGGTCTACAAAATGGTACGTGGATTATTTTAGATCCTTCTAAATGTAATGAACCAGTATTCACCCCACTTCAAGAATGAGCTGGTTCCTTGTTACCATGGCAATGAGCATCCTATGAACAGAGATAATTTGCCACTTCGCTGAAAATTCAAAGCATTCTATAGCTTTGTTTTTAATCAGGAATGAGATGGGAGGAGCAGCAGAAGCAATTATGGAGTGTATTTATAAACATATAAAAGAGTATGGTTCTTTACCCTGAATAACAAGATTTTAAATAGTTTAGTTTACAGGAAAAAAAAGTGGGGGGAGGATAAGAAGACCAAAGGAAAAAAGTATGTTGGACTGGCTCTATTCCATCAAAGAACTCAGCATTACAGATTTTCCAAAACAGAGGTTTTCAGATTGGTGACAAATACATAACCTACATTAGGAAATCCAGAAGGTTCCTATGCAATAGTCTGCTTGGGAAGAAAAATCCACTAAAATAACTAGGAACCAACCAAAGCAAATAGTAGTGTACAGGACTGATGATGCGGAAATATAACAGCTTAAAGAAAACAAGAAAAGCAATATCTAAATTCTTAAAGAGAATAATATTCAGCACTATTGAAGAATGAATATTTGTGCACCCTCCCTCAATTCTTACATTGAAACCTAATCCCCAACATGATAGTATTTGGGGACTGTTGGACTGTGATTAGGTCATAAGGATAGAACAAGCACGAATAGTGCTAGTACTCTTATAAAAAGAAACCCAAAGAGCTTCTTTTTCCTTCTGAAAACATGGCCATCTAAGCACCAGAAAGCAGGCCCTTACCAGACTGCAAATCTGTTGGCACCTTTATCTGGGACTTCTCAGCCTCCAGAACTCTGAGAAATAAACTTCAGTTGTTTATAAGCCACCTAGTCTATGATACTTTGTTATAGCAGCCTTGGAGGTAGGGGGTGTGACTGAATTCATCCTTTTGAGGAACTCACTCCTGTAATAATGATATTAATAAATTTATGACAGAGCCCCCTCAGGGCCTAATCATCTCTTTTTTTGCAGTACTGGGGATTGAACTCAGGGGTATTCTACCTACGAGCTATACCCCCAGCCCTTTATCTTTATTTTGAAACATGGTCTCCCTAAATTGCAGAGTGCCTCACTAGGTAGCTGAAGCTGGTCGTAACCCCAGATCCTCTGGTCTCAGCCTCCCAAATGCTGGGATTACAAGCGTGCGTCACCATGCCTGGCTTCCTAATCATCTCTTAAAGGTTCCACTTGGCAACACTGTTCCATGAGATATTAAATTTGTGACACATGAATTTTGGAGGACACATTCAAACCATATCAAGTATATATTCCTTTTAAGAATTCTGGCCGGGCGGGGTGGCGCACGCTTGTAATCCCAGCATTCGGGAGGCTGAGACCGGAGGATCTGGGTTTGTGGCCAGCCTCAGCTACCTAGTGAGGCACTCTGCAACTTAGTGAGATCCAGTTTCAAAATAAAGAATAAAAAATAGGGCTGGGGGTATAGCTCGGAGGTAGAATGCCCCTGAATTCAATCCCCAGTACCGCAAAAAAAAAAAAAAAAAAAGAATTCTTAATAAACTAGGGCTAGAGAAAAACTTCTCCAACTTAGTAAAAAGAATCTGCCAGAAACTTAAAGAATATAGCATACAATTGGCAAAATATTAAAAACATTGCCAAGCCAGGAGTGGTAGCGCACGCTTGTAATCCCAGCATTCGGGAGGCTGAGACTGGAGGATCCGGGTTCGCAGCCAGCCTCAGCTACCTAGTGAGGCACTCCGCAACTTAGTGAGACCCTGTTTCAAAATAAAGAATAAAAAATAGGGCTGGGGGTATAGCTCGGAGGTAGAATGCCTGTGAGTTCAATCCCCAGTACTGCAAAAAAATAAATAAATAAAAATAAAAACATTGCCATACAGAACCAGAAATAAAACAAAGTTGCCAGACGCAATATTATCAAAAAAATTAAAATAGCAAAAGGAAGGAGACAAATCTGTCATTACTTCCAAACTACATGTAATCTGAGGTTTTCAAGTTAAATCTAGTTGAGTTAATAATCTAATAGTAGCTTCAATAAATTTACAACATAAAGGATTATCATCTTTTAAAAATTAAAGAATTACCACATGACTCAGCAATTTCACTCCTGGTATATACTCAAAAGATCTCAAATATCTGTACTCATAAATTTATATCAGTACTATTCAGAATAGCCAAAGGAAATCATCTAAGCTTCCATCAATAAATGAATGGATAAACTGTAATAAACACATACAATGGAAATTATTCAGTTATAAGAACGAATGAAGCCTTTAGTCCCAGATTCTTGGGAAAACTGACACACTCTGCAACAGGTATGAACCTTGAAAACATCATGTGAAGTGAAAGAGGCCAGTTACAAACGTTCATACATTGTATAAGTCCATTTGTATGAAATGTCCAAAACATGCAAATCCAGAAACAGAAAGCAGGAGCAACCATGGGAGCGAGGGGAGGAGGGAGGTGCAGGTAGAGGTGATACTTAATGGTTGTGGAATGCTTTGGGAGGTATGCAAGTGTTCTAGAATTAGTGGAGATAGTTGCACAACTTTGTAAACACACTAAATACAAATATATTATTATTGTGTGTTGGGGGAGAGACAGACAGACACAGACACACACACACAGGAGATCCAGCCCTGGTGCATTCTACCTCTGAGCTATACCCTCAGCTCTATTTTATTTTTTATTTTGTAACAGAGTCTCACTAAGTTGCTGAGGCTGGCATTGAACCTACAATCCTCCTATCTCAGCCTCTCAAATACTGTGATTATAGGCATACGCCACCACAGCCAGCTGGTACTATTTAACAGGCTGAATTTCTTTAAAAGGATGAGATTTTTATCTAAATTTTAAAAAATAAATAGAAGTAGTAAGATTTTAGGCAGGAAAACATAATTTCCAAAATATACCTAAAAGCTATAGTAATCAGCCATATGGCAGGAATGCAGAAGCAAGTAGTTCAATAAAACTATATCCCAAAAGATTAAAGAGAAAACCAAATAAGTGAGAAAATGAGGATGTTTGAATAAATTGAGAAAATTCGGTATGTGAATGAAAAGGAAGACGCATGCATTATATATTAAGATTCTTTGGCTGGGGATGGTGGTGAACACCTGTAATCTCAATACTTGGAAGACTTGAGACAGAAGATTACATGTTTGAGACCAGCCTCGGAAACACATCGGGATTGTTTCAAAATAAAATAGGGCTGGGGAGGGGAGTAGCTCAGAGTTAGAATGTCCCTGGGTTCAATATTCTCCCCCTAGAAAAGATTATTTGACTTCAGAAAGAACATGGTCTAAAAATCTTTGAATAATAAAAAAAAAAAAATCCCAAAGCAACCCTTGACTATTTTCTGTGTGCTTTTTATTCTTTTGTCAAAAGATAAACAAAAACAGAACTATCATAACATTAACAGTTAACCCAAAAGAAAAATATTTTAGTGAATCAGGTTCTTTTTTGTTTTTGTTTTTGCAGTACTGGGGATTGAACCCAGGGGCATTCTACCTCTAGGCTATACTCCCAGCCCTATTTTTTATTCTTTATCCTTCCATCCTCCTGTCTCAGCCTCAAGTACTGGGATTATAAGCAGGGACCACCATGCCCAACAAAAATCAGGTATTTTTAATTATGATTTAACCCACATTGGTTTCTTTTTACAAGTTGATATGTTCCCATTTTGTCAAAGCTATCTGCCATCTCAAAAGTAACCCAGTTTTTACTTGTTTTTTTGTTTGTTTGTTGTTTTGTGGTGTTGGGGATTGAACTCAGGGGCATTCTACCTCCGAGCTATACCCCCAGCCCTATTTTTTATTCTTTATTTTGAAACAGGGTCTCACTAAGT
The DNA here is from genome assembly GCA_004027655.1 of Graphiurus murinus. Classification (NCBI taxonomy): domain Eukaryota; kingdom Metazoa; phylum Chordata; class Mammalia; order Rodentia; family Gliridae; genus Graphiurus; species Graphiurus murinus. The sequence continues at coordinate 6,374 of PVLC010025172.1, forward strand.
TGCAGAGGGCCTCACTAACCAGCTAAGGCTGGCCACAAACCTGAATCCTCTGGTCTCAGCCTCCCAAATGCTGGAATTACAAGCCTGTGCCACCACGCCCGGCTTTTTACATAAGTTTTAACAAAGACTACAGCTGTACAATTTTTTAAAAAAACACTCTAAACTTTCTCATCTTGATGTTTATTTTTATAGCCAGGCGTGGTGGTACACGCTTGTAATCCCAGTACTTGGGAGGCTGAGACCAGAGGATCCAGGTTCTCGGCCAGCCTCAGCTACTTAGTGAGGCTTTCCACAACTTAGTGAGACCCTATTTCAAAATAAAGAATAAAAAATAGGACTGGGGGTATAGCTTGGAGGCAGAAAGCCCCTGGGTTCAATCCTCAGTACCACCAAAAAAAAAAAAAAATCAACAACCACCACTTATTTTTTTTTTTTTTAAAGCATCCAATATGAGAATGGAGACCGAGAAAAGAACATGCTGGTAAATTCATTAAAAATTCACCCTATCGAGCCAGGCTTGGTGGCGCATGCTTGTAATCCCAGTATTTGGGAGGCTGAGACCGGAGGATTCGAGTTCACAGCCAACCTCAGCTACCTAGTGAGGCACTCCGCAACTTAGTGAGACCCTGTTTCAAAATAAAGAATTAAAAAAAAAAATAAAATAAATAGGGCTGGGGGTGTAGCTCGGAGGTAGAATGCTCCTGAGTTCAATCCCCAGTACCGGGAAAAAAAAAAATTTTTTTTTCACCCTATCAGCTGGGCATGGTGGCACACGCTTGTAATCCCAGTACTTGAGAGGCTGAGGCCTGAGGATCCAGGTTCACAGCCAGCCTCAGCTACTTAGTGAGACCCTGCTTCAAAATAAAGAATAAAAAATAGGACTGGAGGTATAACTCAGAGGTAGAATGCCCCTGGGTTCAATCCTCAGTAACACACACACACACAATTCACCCTACTAATGAGGTAGCCTAGGAAGCGGAAAGTTAGGTAGAAGGATGGTATCGGGAGAATTCATAAAAAAATATAGTTTTAATATAGCTTTTTAAAAAATCTGGAGAGTTAAGCTAACTCCACCCCTTGGAAGGTTTTTTTTTTTTTTCTTCTTCTCCGGAAGCCCTGCTCCACCTGAGTTCCACGCCCAAATCTCCAGAAGTCCCACCTCCACCTGCAACTTCCGGGCCCTATCTGACCACCTATTCGCCCACCTGAATCTGAGGAGGAGGAGGAGCGAAACCCTTAAAAAGTCCAGTCGCAAGAAGCCACTTCCTCTTCTTCCCTGGAGGCGTGCGGCAGGCCCTTCTCCATGCCTTACCCGCTTCCCGCTCCATGCCTTCCCTTCCCCTTCCTCCCAGTTTCCCCTTAAATTCTTAAAATAAATCCTGCCAGATGTTTCTGACTGGTATGTGTTGAAATTCTTTTCTTCACGATACCAAGGACCTACGGATTTGGGGTTCGCCGTACCCCATAACACTACCATTTCACTTAGAGCATTTCAAAAATGTGAGAGAGCAGCTGGCCGTGGTGGCACACGCTTGTAATCTCAGACACTACATAGAATGTTGGTCCTAAGTATATAATCATATAGAAGAAGCCTGGCCTGATCCTCTTGTTACCTTCTGAAGAAGAGAAGCATGTGTTCTCTAAACAATCACCAGAAATTACAAAGGAGTAAGCTTTAAAGGAATGTGATCTGGGCAGTCACACAGTACCCTAGACTTACAAGAGCCCCATGTTTGGTTGAATGCTCTGCTGTTGCTATTTTGCAATTTTTAATGTTGAACAGGAGCTCTGTATTTTCATTCTGAAGTCAACCCTGCAAATTATGTAGTCAGTTACTGTTACAGACATTACATGTATAAGAAAACTCTGGGGAAAAACAAATCACCAATAAGCACATGAGAAAATATTACAAACAAGAACAGTATGCTTCCAAAAAGAAAACAATAAAAGGAGTCAAAGTGACAATGAGCCCAAGTGTGTTCTCAATAATAAAAATCTGCTAGAAGCTGGGTGTGGTGGGGCACACTTGTAATCTCAGTACTTGGGAGGCTGAGACCAGAGGATCCAGGTTCTTGGCCAGCCTCAGCTACTTAGTGAGGCCCTCCACAACTTAGTGAGACCCTGTTTCAAAATAAAGAATTAAAAAATAAGACTGGGAGCCGAGCGTGGTGGCACACGCTTGTAATCCCAGCATTTGGGAGGCTGAGACAGGAGGATCCGGGTTCAAGGTCAGCCTCAGCTACCTAGTGAGGCACTCTGAAACTTAGTGAGACCCTGTTTCAAAATAAAGAATAAAAAATAGGGCTTGGGGGTGTAGCTCGGGGGTAGAATGCCCCTAGGTTCTATCCCCAATACGGAAAAAAAAAAAAAAAAAAAAAAAAAAAGTGGCACAAACCTGCAGAACAGCTACTTGGGAAGCTGATAAAGAATAATTGCTTGAGCTCAGGAGTTTGAGGCCAGCATGGAAAACACAGGGAGACCTCATCTCAAAAAAAGTAAAACAGAAAAGAGGAATAAACTCAATAGAAAAAGATGAAAACATGAAAAATGAGTCCAGAAAATCCAGTATTGAGTAAGAACAATTTAAGAGAAAACTAAGAGAGAAAAAAAGGAGGGCAGAAAGTCATTAGCAAAATAATTCAAGAATAATGACCAGATTGCAAAGGTTTAATTGTTCATCACACTGAATGGAAAAGGTTCATCAGTTCATCAAGTAGTATTCAGCATCAATTTCATCACATTAAAGTACATCACTGTAAAATGTCAAACACTATAGGACAAAGAAAAGATCAGACCGCAAAAGGATAAGGAATTCAAATTAGTGATGGTGCATGCCTGTAATCCCAGTACTTGGGAGACTAAGACAGGAGAATCAAAGGTTTGAGGCCAACCTCAGCAACTTAGCTAGGTCCCTCAAAAACAGACCCTATTTCAACATAAATAAAACAGGGCTGGGGCTATAGTTCAAGGGCAAAATGCCTCTGGGTACAACTTCCAGTACCAAAAAAAAAAAAAAAGGCTGTTAGAGCAATTCAGAAGATGGAAGAAAGTAATGAAGCTTACCTTTAAAATTTCAAAAGAAAATTTTTAAGATAGAATTCTATACCCAGCCAAACAATACAGAGTAAGGACAGAATAAGACATCTTCAGACATTCAGAGTTTGGAAGAGCAAAATATTCAACCCTAAATATATTTATTTGGCATATTCAGAATTGGTTATTCAGAAAAACTACAGACCTCTGCAGATACAGGAATGGCACTGGAAAGCTATCCTTTGTACAAGAAATTTACATCTATCTACACTAGTGGATGCAGGCACAGGCTTTACTATGTGATAGTCTCCTCTACTCTTTCTTCCTAGAAAAGAAGGCACTGGAAGTCCAACAGCTGGCATTGATTACTATAGGTGTTTGTTACCTAAGAGGTAGAATGCACCTGAGTTCAATCCCAGCAGGAGGAAGGGAGGGATGGAAGAGGGAAGGGGCAAGATGGCAAACACAAACACTCTGGGCATGCTCAGTTTATTATCATATTTCCAAAGAGTTTTAGGAGGGAGAGGGGAGAGGAGAGCAGGAGAGGGAGAGCAGGAGAGCTGGACAGATGGAGAGGGCACTGTGCTTGTGAACATGAGAGCACTTTGAGGGTATATTAAGAGTCTTTTACCAGCATTGGGGAGGCTGAGACCAGAGGATCCGAGTTCGCGGCCAGCCTCAGCTACCTAGTGAGGCACGCCACAACTTAGTGAGACTCGGTTTCAAAATAAAGAATAAAAAATAGGGCTGGGGGTGTAGCTCGGAGGTAGAATGCCCCTGAGTTCAATCCCCAGTACCGCAAAAAAAATAAAAAGTCTTTTAAAGGGGCAGCAGCTTCCTTCCTAGTAATGTAGGAATTTGCCCCTAAAGATGTTTGCCTTACTTCACAGCTAACCAACCTTCAGAGGAAATAGAGTAAATTTAAAGCTTTCCTACATAGGTGTCAAATTTAAATTCACATGATAAAAGATTTTTTTTTTTTTGCGGTACTGGGGATTGAACTCAGGGGCATTCTACCTCCAAGCTATACCCCCAGCTCTTTTTTTTATTCTTTATTTTGAAACAGGGTCTCACTAAGTTGCGGAGTTCCTCACTAGGTAGCTGAGGCTGGCCGCGAACCCAGATTCTTCAGTCTCAGCCTCCCAAATGCTGGGATTACAAGTGTGCGCCACCACGCCCGGGATAAAAGATGTTTAAACTGGGCTAGGGTTATAGTTCAGCAATAGGGCATTTGCCTAGTATGCAAGGGGCCACGAGTTCAATCTCTAACACCATAAAATTAAACTAAGTTAAAATAAACTAAACCAAGAAAAAAGATCCAAGATCTAAAAAACAAGAAATCCAACACAAAAGCAGTGTATTTCCAAGATGCTGGTGAAAGGAAGTCCCAGAATAATAGTCCCAAAAACAGTATGGCAAAGTCCAGATGGGTGCACATCTTCAGGAATATGAAACTGTAGAGTACCACCTGAAATGTGTGACATAGTTCCTAAAAGGAAATATGGACAAGCTGCAATCTGAACTAAATTAATGAAAAGTTAATAGAATAGTAAACAAAAGAAAAATGTAAATTTCAGGGCAAACCAAAAGTTAAATGTGTAAGAAAGTAAAAGTCACAGAATTACTACTTGGCTTAACTGAAGAACATTTCCAATATTAATGTATAATACTGAATAATGATCTAAGCAAAGTTATGGATACCTATTGTAGAAGAATGGGGAACAAAAACATTCCTGGAGATAAGGAAAAATTAAATTCTCATGTATCATAATGAGAAATGGAAAGATAATGCCTGAAACAGAATATAAGAATGCTGGGAACATGGAGGTAAACACAAAAAAAGAACAAGCTAAAAGAATGAAAGCACTGCCTCCAGGAGGAGAAAATGTGTGTGTGTGGGGGGGGGATTGAGAAACACTGTTGCTTTTCAAAATAAGTCTTATAGGCTATTGACTAAACTATGCCCATTTAATAATCCGACTAAAAAATACAAAATAAAAACATGAAAATAGCAATGGAAGTTCAAAATATTTTAGATTAATAATTACTTTCAGATTAACAATTTTCCAAAAAAAATTTTAATTTGTTGTATTCTCCAATTTTTGTAACAAAAATGTGTTACTTGTATAATAAAAATGAATGTAGTCATCTGATTACATCTGATAGTCCATTTCATCTGTAACTCCAAGTATTGTTTTCAGATGTTCCTATTTTAATAAGATAATCTGGCCTACCTCAGGTAAAGGGGTTACTTCAGTACATTACCCCTGAGGTATTCACTCAGGTGACTCATTTCACACTAGCTTCCTTCTACAAGCCAACATTCCTTCAAAGCATTATAAAGAGAGTGATTACACTTAACACCATGAGAAACTGAAATGATAAACTTAATAAACTCTAAAATGTGCAAGAAGATGGCAACAACTTCAGTTTCCATACCTTTATTATTCCCAACACTAAAAAGTTTTCAAAATGTATATATAAATTGCAATGTACAATATAATGTCTTAACTGGACATTTGTGTTAACTTATATTTAGCTTTTTTTTTCTTTTTTGTGGTACTGGGGATTGAACTCAGGGGCATTCTACATCCCTAGCCCTATTTTTTATTCTTTATTTGAAACAGTCTCACTAAGTTGCAGAGTGCCTCTCTAGGTAGCTGAGGCTGACTGCGAACCCAGATCCTCCGGTCTCAGCCTCCCAAATGCTGGAATTACAAGCGTGCGCCACCATGCCTGGCTAAATTTAGCTTTAAGTTTGACTCTTACTTAGCTAGAAAAGTTCAATCGGTTCACTTCTAAACTGGATGATGGTAACAGTGGTGGACATCTTAGTGTAGGGCACTGCCGTGAGAGTCTGGAAAGTCAGGTAAAAGATTAGCAGTCCTGGGCCTGTTTTAGTTTTTCCCAGGCAAACCGGCCCTGAAGCTAATCAGAGAAAAAGATAAGAGTCCCCAGGCCCACTAACTGTCTTTGTCCAATTACCAAAGGACTCCAGTTCCTAGGTCCTGCCCTAACGGGCCAAACCTGTTCCAATACACCCTGTATCCCTTCCAGACAAACCAGCCAATCCTTATGTTCCCCATAGTCTCTCTCTCTCTGCCCTGGCAACAAGATTTCACCAAACTCATTCCCACCTGTGTACACTGCCACTATAAAAGGCTAAACAAAGCCAGAGTGGGGGTCCTTGTCAAGACTCCACTGTGTTGGATGAAACTTGGACCCTAGCTCGAGCTAGCAATAAACCTCCTTCTTGCTTTTGCACTGCTCTGTGTGAAGTGACTGTTCTTTGGTAAGACACCCCAAATTGAGCCCAACAATAGGAAGCTTAAGGAAGAATTTGCTTAGCAAGGAGAACTGCACCAATCTGCACACAGATTATAGTCCAGCCAAGGCAGCTACACGTTTTCATTTATTCCCTCAAGAGTGATCTGTTTGGATTTGATATAGAATCATTTCTGGATTTAAGGAAAACTAAATAAGGTTTTACAGCTTGTTACGATGGTAAGCAGGTAGCCATGGAGAAACTCTAATCTAAAAGATTCTTTTTGTACTTAAAATTGAAGGACAGACAAACATGAAGGCAGAGTCTATCATTCTCATCTTCATTCTGCCTAATGATGCCAAAAATTATGTTGTCTGTTATTAATTAGTAAACCCTGGTTTGGTAGTGTGGCCTATAGGTTCATGAACATTCCTCCCTCCAATTATTAAAATACTCCAGTGACAGCCGGGCGTGGTGGTGCATTCGGGAGGCTAAGACCGAAGGATCCGGGTTCGCGGCCAGCCTCAGCTACCTAGTGAGGCACTCCGCAACTTAGTGAGACTCGGTTTCAAAATAAAGAATAAAAAATAGGGCTGGGGGTATACCTCGGAGGTAGAATGCCCCTGAATTCAATCCCCAGTACCGCAAAAAAAAAAAAAACTCCAGTGACATTAAATGCTACTGAAATTTGTCTTAAAACTGACAACAAAAACAGGCTATCAGAATTTTTTTTCTCAAATTAAATTTTGCTAATGTATACAGAGAACACACTTCTAGATAAGTGGCTGTTACCAACATGATCTTACTCAAAACTTCACATTACACTTAAGCACTTTGGGTAAATAATTTTAATCTCATCCCTTCCTAGAAAACTCACCAACTTCAGGGAAATTCAACTGTTTTCTTGCCACCTCCGTCCATTCTCATTTCACCCTCCTCCAAAAACCAGCTTGAAAGTTTTTTGTTTTGTTTTTGAAACATTATTTTTTCCATCCTGAGTTTTCCCAAACTATTTCAGGGCAATTCTGCCAGTGACTAAGTCTCCTCCTGGGAATAGCTGCCTCATTATCACTGTTGAAAACAGTCACTTCTAATACTGCCTGATAAGAATCTGGAAACTCATTGTAACTCTGGGAATGCAAATCCCACCCTACCAATCTAAAGATAAATGTATTACAAATGGAATAACAGGCTCACCCCAGGACAGAACTCTACCAGTCTTCAAGGTCTAGTTAAGCTTTCCAGTTTTGTGTGTATCCCTAATTCATACCAATATTAACAACTTGCTACTATTTCCTTTCCTCATAACCAGTGGTTACATAAATTACTAAGTGCCAAGTAAACAAAAAAGAAAAACAAAACACATACACAAAACCTCAGCAACAAATGTCCTAATATTTCTAAGGTAATGCTGCTTTCCAAACCTTTCTAAAACCTTTTGTTTCAGAAATATTTTGTGCAGTACATGTGGTGTGTGGGTAACTTTTGTTCTTGGCAAGCTAGTCCTGCTTGGAAAATCAGCAGCAGATAACCTCAAATAAGAGGTCTTTTCCTACAGCCCTCAAATGGAACAACTGCTTTAAACTTAATTCTTACAAAAATTATGTCCAGCCAGGCATGGTGGAGCATGCTTATAATCCCAGTACTTGGGAGGATGAAACAGGAAGATCACAGGTTCAAGATCAGTCTCATCTACTAAACTCCTTTGGTATTGTGTAACATCGTCTCAGATTATTTTAAAACAAATAGGACACAGTGGTACTCACCTGCCAGCTATTCAGGCAATTGAGGTGGGAGGATCACTTGAGCAACATAACAAGACCCCACCCCAAAAAATGAAAAAATAAAATTTAAAAATATTTAAGGAACATTTGAAAGCAATACATACACAGAGAGAAACTACGCTTAAGTACATTTAAAATATTTTCCAGCCGGGCGTGGTGGCACACGCTTGTAATCCCAGCATTTGGGAGGCTGAGACGGGAGGATCCGGGATCGCGGCCAGCCTCAGCTACCTAGTGAGGCACCCTGCAACTTAGTGAGACCCTGTTTCAAAATAAAAGAATAAAAAATAGGGCTGGGGGTATAGCTTGGAGGTAGAATGCCCCTGAGTTCAATCCCCAGTACAGCACAAAAAAAAAAAAAAAAATTTCCAAAACTCATATTACTATTTTCCATCTTAATGTGTTAAATAACAAGCTCTAATGACAAGTCTATTAACTACCATAATTTCTAAATTGTGACCAACATAAACGATATTTTCAAGATGTCTGAAAACAAGGATAAGAAATGATGTGATTTCTATTGATGACAATTGCCACAGGTATTGCTAATACTGCTGTGGTTGGAAGGAAATGCTAAATTTCATTAGAGATTCGTGAAAATAAGTAATGTTTGTAATTTTTTTATCATTTCAAACCCATGTACCCTTAAAGCTGGTAAAATGATTCTGGAGCATTTAAAGAGGTATCAAATCACCTGGTTCAATCTCTATTTTAAAGATAAGGGAACTAAGGAGGAAGTAATGATACTGCCAACTACAGCCTCCAGGCTACAAATCATTATTGTTTACAAGAAACCACGGTTTTCTTCTAAGCACCAGATCTTCATATGTAGCAATACTTAGTAGATATGATACAAAGTAAAGAACAATATACTTCAAAATAAGAAAACATATTGTTTTCAGCTTGCATTTCAATTTCACTATTATGTGTAAAAATGAAGATAATTAACCTAACTATAAAAGAATATGTGAAATGCAAATCTTAAAACCCATTTACTATAGTACTATATCTTTAAAGGCAAGGTTATTATGAATGAATTCCATGAGAAATCAAAGACAAGTTATTCTTCGTTGTATTTTTTTTTTTTTCCCATACTGGGGATTAAACCCAGGGGCATTCATTACCTCCGAGCTATACCTGCAGCCCTATTTTTTATTCTTTATTTTGAAACAGGGTCTCACTAGGTTGCAGAGTGCCTCACTAGATAGCTGAGGCTGGCCGCAAACCCGGATCCTCCAGTCTCAGCCTCCCAAATGCTGGGATTACAAGCGTGCGCCACCACACCCGGCTTTCTTTGTTGTATTTTAAGTATTATCAAATTCTGATTTATTTCATATAATTAATATTTGATGACTTCTACTGGATCTCCCAAAGGATAAACTAACCCTAGAAATAAGCCATTTCAAGAAAATGATATGCAGAGAACAAAAAAGAACCACCTTTGAAAGGAATAAGGTTATTACATGATGTGTGCCTGTAATTCTAGAGTAAATGCTTTTTTCTCTTAGCCTCCATTTTGGAATCAGTAAAATGGAAATAAATGCTAATAACCATAACACTGTTATGAAGGTTAGATAAGTATCAGTCTTCTTTCTTTCTTCCTTTCCTATCTATCTATCTATCTATCTATCTATCTATCTATCTATTTTTACAGTACTGAGGACTGAACCCAGCTATACCCTCAATCCCCCCGCCTCTTTTTTGATTGTTTTTGAAACAGAGCCTTGCTAGGTTGCTGAATCTCACTACTTGCTATGGCTGTCCTCAAACCTGCAATTTTCCTGTCTCAGCTTCCCAAGTACTGGGATTACAGGCATGCGTCAACATGTGCCAACATGCCTGGCTAGTCGGTCCCCTTCTCTTAAAAAGGTCAATGAGAAATACATAATTCAAAAGTAACCTCCTAAAGCAATAACCAAGCTTCTCTAATTTCTACACATCATACTTATTTTCTCCTCCTACATGACTTGATAAAAGTTATTTAAAAGTATAATAAAGTATGGCACAAATACAACCTTTCCTGATATAAGCACTCTTTCAGCAATTTAAAACAGAACCAAACTGATGAGGTAGAATAGAAGGAATAAAATTTAGGCATAAAGGAGACATTGGGAAGGAAAGGGAAAATATAGTTTTAAAATCTGGAGAGTTCAGCTGGGCATGCTGGCACACGCTTGTAAATCCCAGCATTTGGGAGGCTGAGACCAGAGGATCCGGGTTCACGGCCAGCCTCAGCTACCTAGTGAGGCACTCCGAAACTTAGTGAGACCCTGTTTCAAAACAAAGAATAAAAAATAGGGCTGGGGTGTAGCTCAGAGGCAGAATCCCTAGTACCGCAAAAAAAAAAAAAAAAAAAAAGCAACATCTGGAGAGTTCATAATCTAACTCCACCCTATAGGGTGTGTCAGGTTTTAGGCAGACGTCTCAGTGGACCCACACTCTTAATCCCCTGGATCCCTGCCCCACCTGAGACTCCTGAGGTCCAGGAGGACCAAATGTCAGACCTCAGCCAGCGACTACCCTTCCTTAATACCTGAGAAAAAGGAGGTCCAGACTTCTTCTGTGCCCACCCCTACTTGGGAGTTCTATATAAGGATTGAAAAGGCTGCAGAAAGCTCTCTTGCTTGCTTGGCCAGGAAGATCTCCACTCACCTGTTTTCTCCTGAGTCCCTTACTTTCCTAAATAAATTCCTGCCTTTTGTTCCTGACTGGCACATGTTAAAATTCTTTTTATTACAGAGGCCAAGAACCCACGAGAGACACCATGTTGTCCCACGACGAAACAACCTGCCATTTTTTCCCATAGAAACTCTGTTTAAAAAGAAATTAACACAGTAGCCAGGCGTGGTGATGCATGCCTATAATCCCAGTGCTTGGGAAGCTGAAACAGAAGGATCACAGGTTCAAAGCCAGCCTCAGCAACTTCATGTGGCTCTCAGCAACTTAGTGAGACAGACTATGTTTGAAAATAAAAAATGTAAGAGCCAGGCATGGTGGCGCATGCTTGTAATCCCAGCATTTGGGAGGCTGAGACTGGAGGATCCGGGTTCCCGGCCAGCCTCAGCTGCTTAGTGAGGCCCTCAGCAACTTAGTGAGACCGTTTCAAAAAGAATAAAAAAAAAATAGGACTGGAGCTGTAGCTCCAAGGTAGAATGCCCCCAGGTTCCATCTCCAGTACTGCAAAATAAAAAATAAAAAAAAAGAAAAAGTAAGTCAGGCATGGTGGCACGTGCTTGTAATCCCAGTACTTGGGAGGCTGAGACAAGAGGATTGCAGGTTTGTCGCCAGCCTCAGGTACTTAGTGAGGCCCTCTGCAACCTAATGAGATCCTGTTTCAAAATAAGGAATAAAACAGATAGGGCTAGGGGTGTAGCTCGGAGGTAGAATGCCCTTGGATTTAATCCCCAGTACTGCAAAAAATAAAAAGTAAAATAGGGTTGGGGGAGTAGCTCAGAGGCAGAATGCCCTGGGTTCAATCTCCAGTACCAAAAAAAAAAAACAAAAAAGAAATTACACAGTAAAGATGTATACTGGAAAAGGAAGTAAAACCAAATTTCTAAACTAGATAAAAGTAAATAAGCATCTGAAGGACAAGAGTAACACAAAATTAAGTACTTAAGTATTTAAACATATAAGTTAGAAAAAAATGCTAACAGAGGAAACATACAAGTTTAAAAAATTGCCAACAGAAGAAAGGACACACAACTTTCTACTCTGCTTGTTGCCATGAAAAGAATTTAGTGATCAACTATAGACATGTTAAAGTTACAATGACAAATATGTAAACACATTTTAGTTGACTAGGAACAATATACAGAAAATACAGCAGGTAGGTTCAGGAGACACAAAGGCTAGAAGTACAAAAGCAGGTTTGCCAAATACTAGGGACTGAAAAAGGGACCATTATCTGTCAGGCCCTCCTGTCACACCCTTTTATTTGTAGCCATAACTGCAAGCTGTTTAAAAGACAATGGCCATGTTTTTATGGGTACCTTCATGCGGTGCCAAAGAACATACACATAGCAATTCAGAACAATCAGTCTTACTTTCATGAGAGCAAAGGTTGCAGCCAAATGAAATGGGTGGATACCCTATGAAACAATCTTGGAATTAGCTAATAGGATATAGGAAAAAATGATCCCAATGCTGATGCTAACTTCCCTTTCTCCTTTACACAATAAAAATTTTCACTATTTGAAAAGCAGTACTCAAGGCTTCTTCCCTTTTTACACAAACCTCAATATGTTCTGTTTGTAAGCACAAAGATGTGAAATGCCACATAGTGTCATATAGCAAACAAACAAATAAATAAATTTACAAATTTGTTTATTTATTTATTTTGTGTGTGTGGTACTGGGGATTGAACCCAGGGGCATTCTAACCTCTGGGCTACACCACAGCCCCATTTTTTATTCTTTATTTTGAAACAAGGTCTCACTAAGTTGTGGAGGACCTCGATAACTAGCTGAGGCTGGCCATGAACCTGTGATCCTCCTATCTCAGTCTCCCAAGTACTAGGATTACAAACGTGCACCACCATGCCTGGCTTCTAACATGTAAATTTAAAAGATATACACTGCAGTAGGCATAGTAGTGCCTGTCTGTAATACCAGTACTTGGAAGGCTGAGACAGGAGGTTCACAGGTTCCAAATTAGCCTAACTTAGTGAGACCCTGTTTCAAAATAAAAATTTAAAAAAGGGCTGGAGATACAGCCCACAAGTAGAATGCCCCCTGAGTTCATCCCCAGTACCAAAAGATATATGCACTAGATGTATGCTTTTCCAAAGAATGCTGTGTGCAAATATAGTGAAAACCATTTGAAATATATAGGTACTGCAACTCTAGAGATCTAAAACTGTGCTTCATAAATATTTAATACAAATGAAAATTGAATGAAAGCAACAAGTAGCAACATAAAGCCTAATTTTTTGTCTTAATGTGGATATCCTACTACTTTTATTGTCAGAGAACAAATTACTCTCCCATATGGTTTTCCTGATTCCATTTTCCTAATTATAATGAAGTCCAAAACATTAAGCAGTTCCTTTTAATAGTTTAGTGTTTGTTTAAGTCAACTTTATGGCTTACTTTCAAGCAGAGTATAAACTTGAATTATATCTTAAATGATTGGGAAAAGATGACAACTGTGTATTATACACATACACGTGGCCATTCAGCTAAAATGTAAAGTTTACCTGATAAAACACTGAGATTTTACTGTACTTCTAGATAACACAGGTTTAAAATGTGGCATTTTGTCATTTGTTCAATGTATTTGGTCTAAATTAATCACTTTGGTTAATGCTTTGTTGTTTAGCTTCAAGGCCAAAATTCAAAAAGAGATGCAAAATTAGATTCAACAATAACTATAATGTTACAATCAAATTAACATAGCCCCAGCCAGATGCCATAACCCATGCCTATAATCTCACTCCTTGGGAGGCTGAGACAGGAGGATCATAGGTTCAAGATCTGCCTCAGCAACTTAGCAAGACCCTGTTTACAAATAAAAAAGGGTTGGATGTGTAGCCCAAAGGTAGAATACCCTGGGTTCAATTCCTAGTACCAAACAAAAATTAAAGTAGCTTTATACAAAATATGTAATTAGCACTAAGGTAGAAGATAAAATTCAGATGTTGGGAGAAATCCCATTATTGAGCTCATTTGGTAAAAATTTTTATAATTATATTGCCAGCACTTTGAAGACTCATTTGTGAGTCTTCAGTTATAGTTCTAATACACTTAAGAATTTATATTTTAGGTAGTCAATTACTAGTGTAAAAGAAATCTACTGTTCAAACAAAACTAATACTGGAATTAAAAGGGGACTGTCTTCTCATGTTGGTTTTCCCAAAGAACCATAAGGGTTAAATTAAAGCTCTTCTTGGGCAGAAACTGCCCAAATTCAGCATCCCCTGCCCAGATTTACTCTAATAGCAAGCAATTATGATAATTTCTGTCAAGTAAAAAAATTTATTTTTTTGGTATGGAACCCAGGGGCATTTTATCTCCGAGTTATACCCCCAGCCCTATTTTTTATTCATTTTTTTGAAACAGGGTCTCACAAAGTTGCAGAGAGCCTCACTAAGTAGCTGAGGCTGGCCGTGAACCCAGATCCTCCAATCTCAGCCTCTCAAGTACTGGGATTACAAGTGTGTGCCACCACACTGGGGTTATTTTTATTTTTTTGGTCTTGAAGATTGAACCCAACCAAGGTCTTGAACGTCTCCAGGCCAATTTTCTTTCTTTCTCTCTTTTTTTTGTACTGAGGATGCAACTTCAGGGGCATTCTACCTCTGAGCTACACCCCCAGCCCTATTTTTCATTCTTTATTTTGAAACAGGGTCTCACTAAGTTGCAGAGAGCCTAAGTAGCTGAGGCTGGCCACGAACCTGTGATTCTCCTGTATTAGCCTCCCAAGTACTGGGATTACAAGTGTGTGCCACCACGCCCGGCTCCCCAGCCCTATTTTTACTTTTTATTTGGAAACAGAGTCTCACCAAGTTACTGAGGCTGGTGTCGAACCTGTACATCCTCCTGTCTCAACCTCACAAGTACTGGGGTTACAGGTGTGTGCCACCATGCCCAGCTTCCAGCTGCACATTTTAAATATTTTCTTAAAATATTTTGAATAAGCCGGGCATGGTGGTGCACGCTTGTAATCCCAGCATTTGGGAGGCTGAGACCAGAGGATCTGGGTTCTCGGCCAGCCTCAGTTACCTAGTCAGGCCCTCTGCAACTTCAAAATAAAGAATAAAAAATAGGGCTGGGGGTATAGCTCAGAGGTAGAATGCCCCTGAGTTCCATGTCCAGTACCACAAAAAAATAAAAATAAAAAAAAAATACTTTGAATAAACCAATCTCATTGACCTCCAAACCTAGAAAAATGATTATAATAAAAATATGCTGGCCCCTAAATTACTTGTATGTACAGAAACTTTAGAGGAAAATTACTTATTTGATATTGAGGGCATACTTTAAAACTTACTATGTGAGAATAAGGCAAGAAGTTTAGCATTTGCAAAATGCAGAGCAGAGAACAATCTCATACCCCAAAATGGTATTCCAAAAAAAAACTACCCAAAGCAAATACTAGCACATCAGCTTTTTTAAATACCTTTTTGTTGTGTTTCTATACTGTTTATGTACACACTTTTATATATATACACACAAATATACATGCACAATTTTACACACACACACACACACACACACACACACACACACTTTTACTGGTGCATTGTAGTCTCACATTATAATGTAGTTCATGCAGCCGATTATGGTGGCGCATGCTTGTAATCCCAGTACTTAGGAGGCTGTGACAGGAGAATCACAGGTTCACAGCCAGCCTCAGCTACTTAGTGAGACCCTTGGCAACTTAGTGAGACTCAGTTTCCAAATAAAAAATAACATAGTGCTGGCATTGTAGCAGAGGTAGAATGCCCCTGGGTTCAATCCCCAACACCAAGTGATGATGATGATGATGATGATGATGATGATAACACAGCATTTAGAGCTTTCCCCCTACTTCCTCTCTTTCCTCATGTGATATTGAGATTAGCATTAGTAATTTCACATATGTACAGACTACATAATACTGACAGGAGGGGGATAAGTAACAAACCTTTTCTAAATTACATATTTAGAAGAAAGTAATGTTTTAAAATAAACAAAATAGAAACATGTTAAAAACTTCATGTTTTGTGTATTTTGGAACTATTTAAAAGTCATAGGAACCAGGTGCAGTGGTGCACACCTGTAATCCTACCTACTTGGGAGAGACTGAGACAGAAGAATCACAAGTTCAAGGCCAGCCTGGACAACTTAGGAGACCCTGTCTCAAAATAAAAAACAAATAGGACTGAGGATATAACTTAGTGGTAGAGCACCTCTGGGTTCAATCCTCAGTACTGGGAAGAAAAACAAAAACAAAAATAACTTAATTGAACTGAACACAGAAGAGTATCAGTCAAACCCCCAAGCCCCCACCTCATCCTCTATTTTTAGGTACAGAAACTGCTATCCTCTTGACATTTGTGGAAGCTGTAGTTTGGGTGTTTTTATTTGGTTGCTTTTGCTGAACACTATGAATTTTTAAAAAGAATCGTAATATTATTCAGACAAAAGAAATTCAAGTTCACAACACAACAAAGTGGTTGGCGAATGTAGAAAGCCTAGAATACAGAATTCATTGAAGGATTCTAATCCCCACCCCAAATGACACTTCAGATTATGTCTAATTAACACCTAAATACATTCTTAGAGATATTTTATCAAATCAGATGGTAATGGTGTCAATGAATTATGGGACTGCTATTCACAACAGAAAAGGTGTAACTCTCAGCCGGGCATGGTGGCACACACCTGTAACCCTAATACTTGGAGGCTAAAACAGGACAATCACAGGTTCTCTGCCAGCCTCAGCAACTTAGCAAGGGCTGGGAGTGTAGCTCAGTAAAACACACACACACACACACACAGAGGGCTAGGTCCTATTCAGAGAACTGGATTCAGTAGGTCCAGGTAGGACCTGATATTTTTCATTTATATCAAGTTACCAGGTGATGCTGATGTTTCTGGTCTAGGGAACTACACTTGGAGAACCAATGGCCTGAGCAAAGCCCCATAGAACTCTTTATAGTTGAAGCAAAGGATAAGGAAACATAACAAGAGGAACCAAGAGGAGCCCAGAATAGTCCAGCATCCCTGGGTTCAATCCCCAGAACCACACAATACAAGGAAAAAAAATGTTTACAAGTCTTTCTAAAGCAAACTTAACAAAACTTAGGTTCAAATCCCTGTTCCAATTTCTTCCTGACATCATTTGTTGTTTTATAAAGGAAATGTTAAAAGTAGAGTGAACATACCACTGGAATCATGGATTTTTAGTTGAAATCCAGCCCACGCATAGCAATAACACAAACCAGTAAGAGAGCTCTACTGTTTCCTGAGCCAATTACAGAGATACCAGTGAGCAATAAATGGAAAAAGAGAAATGCCAATATGTTCCAACAAGCTATATGATAGGAGAAACAGAAGCAACTCTACAGTGATATCAAAGCACCCTCTCTCCTCTTTGGTGCTATTTTGCATTTTGAGTATTTTCAGAAGAGTGTCCCAAGTTTTTTAAACATTTGCTATGTGTAATGCTGTGCCCATACCCAAAGAAGTTATTAGCAGCAAGTCTGCCTGCTTTTTCTTGAAAAGATGTGCAGAGATGGGCAAATATAAGTCAATAAGTTCATTTAAGGCTGTCAAATCCTACCACTTGCACCCAAGATGGCCAGTTTCTTATAAATTTGACAAGAGAACCTGTCAACATGTCATAAAACCTCAAAAATAAAAGATACAAAGAAAGCCAGGCATGGTAGTAATTCCAGTACTTAGGAGGCTGAGACAGGAGGATCACAGGTTCAAGGCCAGCCTCAGCAACTTAGTGAGGTCCTCAGCAACTTAGGAAGACCCTGTTTCTTTTTTTTTTTTTTTTTTTT
>PVLC010025173.1:0-23930 GCA_004027655.1 Graphiurus murinus
TAATCCCAGCATTCGGGAGGCTGAGACCGGAGGATCCGGGTTCGCGGCCAGCCTCAGCTACCTAGTGAGGCACTCTGCAACTTAGTGAGACCCGGTTTCAAAATAAAGAATAAAAACTAGGGCTGGGGGTGTAGCTCGGAGGTAGAACGCCCCTGAGTTCAATCCCTAGTACCGCAAAAAAAAAAAAAAAAAAGAAAATTATTTCTCAGTATGCCACGTGAGTAGAAACATTATATGGAATCATATGAAACTGCCATTTTTTTTTTCAGGTCAAATATGAGTGAAACACAAAATTTCTTTAAGTAATTACAGAATTATTCAGTTTGATTTTTATATTCCAAAAGGATCTATTGTTCCTCACATTCCTCAAATATGTTTGAATGTTTTTCAAAATTCCCTGTAATGATCACTACCTTTGAGTCTATCTTGTACCTTTGTTAAAATTAATTAATTGCCGGACATTGTGATTCAAGCCTATAATCCCAATACTTGGGAGACCAATACAGGAGACTTGCAGGTTTGAGGGTAGCTTCAACAAAGTAGTGAGACTCTCAGAAACCTAACAAGACCCTGTTTCAAAACAAAACAAAACAAAAAAGGGCTGGGAGTATGGCTCGGAGGTAGAAAGCCCCTGGGTTCAATCCTCAGTAGCAAATAAATAAATACATACATAAGTAAATGAATAAAATACACTCATTATATCTCAATGTGAAAGAAACTTGGCCTTTTCTTGAGCTCTTTGAATCCTTAAGTTTTAATAGGAAAAAATTTTCTAACTTAAAGTGAGTCTTTATTTACTGGTATAATGGTAAATATGAAAAATTAGTTACCTTAAAGTGTTACCATGTATGATATGCATTTAACATATTCTAACATAATTTCTAAATGGCCCTTATGGATTGTGAAATTAAAACATTAAGTTATTCCAAAATATACTGTAAATCTGGACATACTTGCTAGAATCTACACTACTTCACTTTAATAAATAAAACATTTTAATAATAATTGTTTCAACATATGTATTAAGCACTTTTAAATAGGTTCCTGTTTTCTCCTTATAACAGATCATAAAATCACTTCTTTATGAGTCTCTTGACCATTACTGCAATAATGATATCATCGTTATAGTCATTAAGTTTTCTGTGGAATTTAGACAGATACATATTTTAAAGCAATATTTCTCAGTTGGAGACCTGGCACTGATTGAACCCCGATATGAAAATAGATCTTAAGGAAATCAAATAAGCCCCGTTTCTGAGATAACTGATTTAGTTCCCTGAGGAGGAACATTTACCCTAGATTCTTTTCACCTGCCCACCCAGTGTATAGTAGATGACCATTAAGTATTACAACAGAGCCAAGGAAATTCCCTAAAGTGTTTTCAAGAATTAACATAAGTTTCAAAAGTTTGTACAAAGTAGCTTATGATTTATAAGAATGTTAAGGGCCCAAAATAGCCCTAGACAATTAGCAAAATTAGAAAAGACTTTCTACAGCACTTCTGACCATGTTATCTTGGGAATCTTTAACAGGAGTAAGGTTTCTGTCTTTATCTGCTGTCTGTGCCCTTTTTCTCACAAGTTATGCAATGTGTCCTCATATCTTTTCCTAACTAAATTTCCTTAAAAAAATGACCAATACTGAGAAAAAACGATCTTTTCAGTAAATAGTATTGAGAAAACTGGATATCCCAAACAAAGCAATAATATCAAATCCTTATCTCACAGCACATACCAAAATAAACTCAAAATAGATTAAAGACTTAAATATTAGACCCCAAACTATAAAACTACTAAAAGAAAACAAAGAGAAAGTTGCCCTTGGGAAAACACTTTTTTGGATGTAACCCCAAAAGCACAGGAAAACAAAAGCAAAAATAAAAATATGTGATAGTGTCGTGGGTCAGCACGATATCTCTCGTGGGTTCTTGGCCTCTGTGGTGAAAAGAATTTCAACACACGCCAGATAGGGACAAAGGCAGAAGTTTTATTTTAAGGAAAGGCACAGGTACACAGGGGAAGGGGCACAGGTCACCTCAGGAGTCTCCAGGATCACAGCTGGGAAAGAGAGTGCGTGGCCAAGAGCATGTGGCAGAGAGAAAGATATGATGGCTGGGAAGGAGAGAGAGCGCATGGTCTCTCATCCTTTTTATATCACGCATGGAGAGGGGCTGGTTTTGGGGTCCAGGGCTGAGAATAGGGAACCTGGGGCAGCATGGGATATTGGTCCCCCACCCTTGGGGTCAAAAAAAAGTGGAAAAACACTTTAGGTAGGACTATCAAGAGTGGAGACAGGAAGTCTGAGATGTAGGGTCTTTCTTACAACAGGTATGAGTGACTTCCTTTTGAGAGGCAAATGAAACTGAAAAATCACCTTAGGGACTTCCAAAGTGGAGTCAGCCCATTGTAAATAGGCCTTGCTTTTTAGGATAAGCAAGCTCTGTTGGAACAAAGCTATTTTCCTTTCCTTCCCAATCATCTCCTTTCTGCCTAAATTTTATTCCTTCTATTCTACCTCATCAATAGCATCAAACTAAAAACCATCTACATAACAAAAGAAATAACAAAGTGAAAAGACAACCTATGGAATAACATAAAATATTTATAACCTACATATCTGGTAAGAGGTTAATATCCAAAAAATAAAAGGAACTCCAACAACTCAATAACAAGAAAAAATGTTTTCCTATTAAAAAAATTGGAAAAGATATGGAATAGACATTTCTTAAAAGGAGATATACAAATGGCTAACAGGTTCATGAAAAAAATGCTTGACATCACTAATTATTAGGGAAATGCAAATTAAAGCCACAATGAAATATCACCTCATGCCTGCTAGAATTACTATTATAAAAAAAGATGAAAGCAAGCCGGGCTTGGTGGCGCACGCTTGTAATCCCAGCATTCGGGAGGCTGAGACCGGAGGATCCGGGTTCGCAGCCAGCCTCAGCTACCTAGTGAGGCACTCTGCAACTTAGTGAGACTCGGTTTCAAAATAAAGAATAAAAACTAGGGCTGGGGGTGTAGCTCGGAGGTAGAATGCCCCTGAGTTCAATCCCCAGTACCGCAAAAAAAAAAAAAAAAAAAAAGATGAAAGCAAAGTGTTGGCAAAGATGTGAAGAAAAGAGAAAACTTGTGCACCTTTGGTGGGAATATATATTAGCAAAACCATTATGGAAAAAGTTATGGAGATTGCTCAATAAACTAAAAATGTTACGATCTCGCAATCCCATTTATGTGTATATATGTGTGTGTGTGTGTGTGTGTATCATATATCAAAAAGAATTAAAATCAAATACTAAAGAGATATGTCGCCCCGTGTTCATTGTAGTATAATTGACAATGGCCAAGATATGGAAGTAACCTAAGTGTCTATTAGTGGATGAAAAGAAAAAGAAAATGTGGTATACATACACAAAGGAATACTATTTAGCCATACAACGAAGGAACTTCTGTTATTTGTAATAATGTGGATGAATGTGGAGGACATTATGCTAAGTGAAATAAGTTAGGCACACAAATTAAAATACAACATGATGTCAGTTGTGGAATCAAAAAACAGTCCAAATCATGGAAATAAAGAATATCATAGTAGTTAATAAAGTCTGAGTAGAGGGTGGGCAGGTAATAGAGAGATGGTAATTACAGGGCTAAAAATACATTGTCTAAAGTTATGTCTGTTAGTCATTAAAATAGTGTAGCAAAAAACTATTTTACTTCTACATTTTTTCACGTAGGTTAAGTATTGAGCATGTGAACTATACAACAACATTAGTATTTGTGTGTATGATACTGGGGACTGAACATAGGGGCATTCTACCTCTGAGCTATACTCCCAGCCATTTTTTTGTTTTGAAACAAGGTCTCTTTAAATTGCTGAGACTAGCTTCAAACTTGTGATTCTCCTATCTCAGTCCCCTAAGTACTGGAATTATAGGTGTGCACCACTGGGCCCAGTTAAGAATATTAGAGAGAGAGAGAGAAAGAGAGAGAGAAAGAGAGAGAGAGAGAGAGTGTGTGTGTGTGTGTGTGTGTTACTGGGGATTAAACCCAGGTGCATTCTACCTCTGAGCTACACCCTCAGCCCTATTTTATTTTTACTTAGAAACAGGGTCTCACCAGGTTGATGAGAGTCTCACTACTTGCTGAGACTGTCCTCAAACCTCCGATCTATCCTCCTGTCTCAGCCTCCCAGGTACTGGGATTACAAGCATGTGCCGCTACACTCAGCTAGAGTGAGGTGTTTAAGGATAAGAAAATTGAAATATCTGAATGAGTTGATATTTACTGTGCTTTGTCTCTAAATATTGAAAGGGATAAAATTTGACCTTTCTGCCTTAGTCTAGTTAGTAGATTCAAGAGCTTTAGCATGCCATCATGTTCTATATCATTGTAAAACTGGTCATCAGAATCAGTCAAAATCTTCTACAGAAGAGCAATATATTAAGCATGCTAATGTGGAACATTTCTTTTTAAGCAAGAACGAGTGGGGTCCAAGGACAAACTTCTTAATTCTCTACTTCAACTTCCTTTAGCCTATATTAACCTTAAGGGACAGAGAATATTTTTTAAATTGCAGTAAATGTTACATAAAGTGAAAAACAGGCTTCCTTGTGGGTGTGGTAACTGAGGATTGAACCCAGGGGCATTCTACCTCCAAGCTACACCCCCAGTCCTATTTTACTTTTTATTTGGAAACAAGGTCTCACTAAGTTGCTGAGAACCTCACTAATTTGCTGAGGCAGGCTTTGAACCTGTGATTCTCTTATCTCAGCCTCCCAAGTACTGGGATTATAGGTATGTGCCACCATATCCAGCAAAATACAGTTTTTAAGTAATTGATTTAATAATTTTTAATAAATATTTATACCACCACAATCAATTAAACTACGTCATCACAGGAGAATATGTTGAGGTGCTCCCTTTTGGTTAGTCCCCATTCCAAAATGCAACACAGGTTCTGAATTTTATGTACATTTGTTGTTTTCACCCATTTTTGAACATAAATTCATGGAATCAAACAGAATATGCTTTTTTGTTTGAACATAATGGTTTCAAAAGTGATCCATGTTATTGTATGGACCAGCAGATCATTCCATATTACTTCTAGGTAATATCCCCTTGTATACGTGGTGGTTTATTGGTTTATCATTTCACCTTAACATGGGTATTTGTGTTGTTTACAGTAGTAGGCTATTATGAATATTTGAAATATTTATGTGTAATTAGATTTTCATTTTCTTAAGTAAATACCTAAAGTAGAATTGCCTATTTGTGTGATGTAAGTATACTTGACCTCATAAGAAATTGTCACATATAAAATTCTAGGAAATGCAAACTAACATACAGTGAAAGAAAGCAGATATATGGAGGGAGGTGCCATAGAAAGAGATTAAAAAAAGGGCAAGAAGAATCTTTTGGGGTGATATGGGTGGATATGTTCATATCTTAATTGTGATGATGGTTTCACAAATATATATATTCTAGAAATTATAAAATTGTGACGTAAAACATGTATTGGCTCTTTTACCCAAACTTAAACAAAATAAACTTACGGCAAAATTAAAATGATTCAATGAAACTCTTCAGGAAGGAAAAATGAAGACTTTCATCCTATAATTATCAGAGAAAAGATGACTAAAATAATGCTCACCGTTTTCTCTAAACAAAGAAATCACAATTAGATATCCTTCATCAAATATTTTTTTTTTAATTTTAAGCCAGGCGTGGTAGTGCACACTTATAATCCCAGCATTTGGGAGGCTGAGACCGGAGGATCCGGGTTCGCGGCCAGCCTCAGCTACCTAGTGAGGCATTCCGCAACTTAGTGAGACCCTGTTTCAAAATAAAGAATAAAAAAATAAGGCTGCGGGTGTAGCTCGGAGGTAGAATGCCCCTGAGTTCAATCCCCAGTACCACAAAAAAAAATTAATTTTAAATATATTAACTATTACTTAAAATATAAAAATGTACACATTAATTAAGTACCATGTTATGTTTCAATATATGCACACATTAAATAATGTTTAAACCAGGTTAATCATATATATATGTACTCACATATTTATCATTTCTTTATGGAATCACTTAATTTAATTATGTTCTTGTCCCATTGGAATTTGGGTCATCAGTCAGCTGCCACCATCTCCCTTGTTTCTGATCTAAAAAATATTCTGGAAATTTTGTTTCATTCTTGCAGCATTCTCACATCTCTCTAAACAGTGTCTACTGGGAAGCTTGAAGCCATGAGTTATTTATGTATCAACAGTTAAGAGCACCTGGTAAAGTATTTCTCACAAGACTGCCTTTCTTTGTTCAAGTTATGATATCTAGACTGTTATCTATAGCAGAACCTTCAGATAGGCAGGAAATTAAAGCAGATACCACAATCTGGTAAGACTGATAATACACATAAGACTGTGGTTAATTCATTAGAACAACAGTAAAAATCACTAACAGAATGAAGAATATGAAAAGTCCCTATTGTGTATAGAATATAACTGTATCATAAAAATTTAATCAATATTTTCCTGATGTCAAGAATGTATATATGATGGACAGTGAGCCCATTGACAAACCTCTAAGGACTTTTTGGAAGTTCATTTTGTAAAGTATACAATTTATTTAACATATTTACCCTAATATTTTATCTGCAAAAAGTTAAATAAAACTGAATTTTATTTTATTTTTTTATTTTAACAATTCGTGCATTGTAAGCATACATCTTTGTTAGGTAAAAGTTGATAATGACATATGTGCACACATTTCTCATTTAACCCCTTCCCCAATTCCCACCCCACTCCCTCGCCCTCCCTCCTTCTCAAGTTCAGTTTAGTGAGTGACCTTGATATAATTGTGTAAGTACATTGTGCGCATTAGGGTGTCCCCCCTCCCCCGTCCATCCCCTTCAGTTAAATCAACTTCTTTACTTATCCAGTGTCTCTCCTTTTTCATCTGGAGAACCTCTTATACCCCATCTTCTCCCTAGCATCCGCATATTAGGGAGAATATATGCTTTTCACTCGTTGTAACTGGCTAATCTAACTTAACATAATGTATTCCAGTTGCATCCATTTCCCTGCAAATAACATGATTTTGCTCTTCTTTATGGCTGAGTAAAATTCCATTGTGCACACATATCCCATAGTTTTATAAGCCATTCATCTGTCGATGGACATCTTGGCTGCTTCCATAGTTTGGCTATTGTGAATTGTGCAGCTATAAACATAGATACACATGCGTCAGTCTGTTTCCATTCTTTTGGGTAGATACTTAGAAGTGGTATTGATGGATCATATGGTAGGTTCATTCCCATTTGTCTGAGGATCCTCCATACTGTTTTCCAGAGTGGTTGCACTAGTTTGCAATCCCACCAACAATGTATTAGGGTTCCCACTTCTCCACACCCTTGCCAGCATTTGCTGTTGTTTGTGTTCTTGATGATTGCCATTCTGATTGGAGTTAGGTGAAATCTCAGGGTAGTTTTGATTTGCATCTCTCTGATTGCTAATGATGCTGAACATTTCCTCATAGATTTATTGGCCATTTGTATTTCTTATTTTGTGAAGTGTCTATTTAGATCCTTTGCCCATTTTTGATTGGGTTATTTGTTTTCTTAGCTGTGAGTTTCTTGAGTTCTTTGTATATCCTAGATATTAGACCTCTATCCGAAGAGTAACTGGCAAAAATCTTCTCCCACTCTGTAGGCTCTCTGTTGAGGTTCTTGATAGTTTCCTTTGCTGCACAGAAGCTGTTCAGTTTAATACAATCCCATGTATTGATCTTCCTTTGAGTCAACCTTATTCTTTTGGGATCTTGGTGAGAAAGTTTTTACCTGTGCTTATGTTTTGAAGTATTGGTCCTATGCCCTCTTCAAGTAGCTGCAAAGTCGCTCCTCACAGACATAGAAAAATCAGTCCTTAAATTCATCTGGAAAAACAAAAAGCCCAGGATAGCCAAAGTAGTTCTTAGCAATAAAAACCATGCAGGAGGTATCACAATACCTGACTTCAAACTCTACTACAAAGCCACAGTAATAAAAGCAGTATGATATTGGAACAAAAACAGACACAGAGACCAATGGAGAATAGAAGACTCAGAAAGAGACCCACAGACTTACAGTCAATTGATTTTTGACAAAGGAGCCAAAAATATACACTGGAAAAAAGATAGCCTCTTTAACAAATGGTTTTGGCAAAACTGGTTAACCATATGCAGGAAAATGGAAATAAACCCACTTTCTCACCCTGCACAAGAGTCAACTCAAGGTGGATCAAAGACCTGGAAGTCAGGCCAGATGCCTTGCAGCTACTTGAAGAGGGCATAAAACTGAATTTTAAAAAAACCCTTCCCCTGAAGTTCTTTCACTGGTTATGAAGTATTTAAAAAAGTTGTAGTTTTCCAAATAAATCGCATCATATTACTAGCCTCTCTTCATAAAGTAAATTAACTACCATTGCAGTTATCAGGAAATTTTTGAGAAATTTCAAAGATATTGCTAATTTCCTCTTGAAGATTTTATTATTCTAAACTTAAGTTCTTACCCATAGAAGTCAAAATGAAAAAACAATTTGCAGAAGTAATTTTGCCACACGATTAAAATAGAACCATAAGAACCTGCGACCAAGAGATAGATTGAGCATACCTATCTATTTATAAAAGACAAATTTTCAAATACTACTTTAAAATGCACAGTAGATGATGAACTATTTGTAAGAAAACTGTGCTCTTTCACAAAAAAAATCTATTAGTGTACTTGCTTTTGTCTCTGTAATCAGGAAAATAAAACTTAGCATACGTCACAGAAAACTGTTCAGACACAGATCTCCATTGTCTTGGCAGATTAACTAGGTAATGAATAACATTTTATTTTATTTATAGCAAATGAGATACTTCAAGACTAATTTGCTATTTTGACAATGAGTAAAACATATTCTAATTTTATATTAATACAATATTTGGCAGTAGAGAAATTGCACCCTCTTTTTTCCCACAAATGAACCCATCAAACTTGTACAACCTTTTCCAAAATTTGAATACACTTTAAGGCTTTAGTTGAAAGTCATTATTTGCAAGCATCAAAGCAAGGAAATGAAATATACCTCTGCAAGCTTTCTAGAACATTGTAGGTCCATTCGAATTTCATCTTTCTTATCTTTCTTATCATCTTTCTCATTATAAATGAAATACTTATTTTTAACACAAAAATAATTTTTCCATAACTTATTAGGAATGTAGAGTCATTTTTCTTTGTTATTCTTATTCCCAAATTAGTCTGAAGCACATATTTAATAAATATTTAGACATTATTAAAATCTCTTTCACAGAGAAAACTGAAACTGAAATAATTGAGAAATCTAGTTTTCTGCAAGTATGTTAGCAAACCCACCAAACTCAACAATATATATCTCTGTACATATGTCTACATCTCTATGTTTCTAGTAATATCATCTATAGCCACAGCCATCACACTTATATTTTGTTAAACTAACAATAACTAACACATTTCTTAACATAACCCAAAATTATAGACACTCTATAACATGAAAAATGGGAACCTCATGTATACACACACATACCTACCACTGTACTTGCTGACTGATATTTTGACATTCTATATTACTCAGAAATCATTAAAATATAGAAAGCCTAATTCACCATGTTTAAAATTATCCCAAGGCCTTCAAAGTGAATAGATAGTGTAAATTAGGTTGATGATCATAAGAATTTTTTCCTTTTATTAACATTTATTGATTTCCAAATATTAAATCTCAACTTTGCATTCCTTGGAGAAACTTCAGACATCATGATGAATTTTCCTTTTCATACATTGCTGATTTATTTTGCTGATGCCATTAAGAAATTATATCATAAGAAATATAGTCTAATTTTCTTCTTATACCTTAAGTGTTGACAAAAGGGGTATCTTGAAACATTTAATGAGATAGAAAGCTGTCCTTCTCTTTCTTATATATTGTGTGAATGTTCTTTCTTCCATAAAATAATGTTTACTGAAGTTTTCCTGGGTCTGGAATTTTTTGTTTTTGTTTTTTGTTTTGTTTCTTAGTACTAGGGATGAACCGAGGAGCATTCTACCTCTGAGTTACACCCGAGCCCTATTTTTAATTCTTTTATTTTAAAACAGGGTCTCATTAAGTTGCAGAGGGTCTTACTAAGTTCCTGAGGCTGGCCATGAACCTTCAATCCTCCTGTTTTAGCTTCCCAAGTACTGGGATTACAATTGTGCACCACCACGCCCAGCAGCTTTTCCATATTTACTAATGCAGCCTTACCATGTTTACCAACTACCCTATCAGGTTATCATATACTTATTTGTCTGTTTAAAATGTTTTTTAACCTATGTCTGAAGATAAAATGATAAAATTATAATGATAAAATTCTTCTTTGCATATCTAGCAATAGTCTGGGTGTGATGGTGCACACTTGTAATCCCAGTACTTGGAACTGAGACAAGAGGATTGCAGGATAGCCTCAGGAAAATTTAGTAAAGCCCACAGCATCTTAGTGAGACCTGGATTCCAAATAAAAAATTAAAGGGGGTAGGGGTATAGTTCAGAGGAAGAATGCCCCTGGATTCAATCCTTAGTAACACACACACACACACACACACACACACACACACACACACACACACCTAGCAATAAACTATTTAACATCTTAGGTTTCAACAAATGGGATAACTGAATTGACCTTATTTCACAATGATAAAGTAGATAGTGTGTCTCTTTTCTGGTGGAATAATTTTCATATATACCCACCCAGATTTTCTTTTCCTGCTTCTCTGTGCTGGTGAGGCTGACCTATGTATATTGCATCAACAAGCCCCTTGTCTTTAGCCTTTCAATTGGGTCTACAGATGCATCTCAACTTATAATGAAGTTACATCCAAATAAACACATCATAAATTGAAAATACGAGACATCTAAGATCCATTTAATATACAACCTACCAAAAATCATAGCTTAGCAACACAGTACACTACAGAGTTTCTATTGTTCACTCTCATAACTATGTGGCTGTCTGAGAGCTACAGCGTGCTGCCAGTGCCCAGCATTGCAAGAGAGTGTTGTAAAGTATATCGCTAGTCCAAGAAATTCAAAGCAGTATTTCTACTGAATGTGTAGTTATAACCATTGTAAATTCAATATATCATATTTCTTCCTCATAAAGCAGGGATGATCTCTACTCTAACCCTCAATAGCAGGTCATATCCCGATTAGTAGCCCTCACTATAGGACTTCTGTGTTGTGATTGCAGCTTCTTCCTCTTAAGCCTTCTGACTTTTTTGTGTGTATGTGGTACTGGGGATCTATACCCCCTGCCATTTTTTATTTTTGGTTTTGAAACAGATATTAGCTAGGTTACTGTGAGTCTTGCTATATTGCTGAGGCTCTCCTTAAACCTGTGATCCTCCTGTCTCAACCTCCCAAGTACTGGGATGGCAGGCATGCTTAACATCACTGGTTCCCCTTCTCACTCTTTAGGCCTGAGTATAATGGTCCCCAGATCTATTAAGAGTCACAGGAACGGGAACACCTTGCCCACATCTTTGTACAGAGTTTCTTTTGAGATAATCAGTTTTCCATTACTCTGACCTGAGATAAACATGTAAAAAAATGAAAGATTTATTTTGGCTAATGATTTAAGAAGCTACAGTTTATGGTCACTAGGCCTCATAAGGTTGGGCCTATAGTAAGGCAGATCATAATTGGGAGCATATAATAAAGCAGAGTTGCTCAAATCATGGTGGCCAGGAGGCAAAGATAAAGAGAGAAACGTTCTGGGTAAAAGATATGCCCTTCAACATCAAGCCCCCATGACCTACTTCCTCCTGCTAAGCCCCACCTCCTACGGTTTCCACCACCTCCCTATAGCGCCATCAGCTGGGTACCAGGCCTTCAATATATGAGCTTTTGGGAGACATTTAAGATCCAAACCATGACACTTTGTTAAACTTCCCCAGAATTAATAAATTTTAAGTGTTATCTCTTTTCTAAGGGGATTTCATTGGAATCCTTATGGAGAAAAAAAAGCAAACATAACAAAATTAGAAGAGCCAGAAAAATTATAAAAATATAGGACCCCTAGACGCATATGATATGGAAAGTACTATAAAGGTAAATGACTAAAAGCAGCATAGCACTGTTTCATAAGTAGAAAAACCCAAATCAGTGCATATGTATATAAAAATAATTTTATATACATATAGAATTTTCATACAATAAGAGGTTGACTATTTAAAGCAGCAAGAAAAATAGCTTTTTAAAAATTTGGAAATTTACATCATGCTGTGTACCAGAATAAACTACAAAAGAATCAAAGATGTAAGTGTAAAAAAGTAAACAATAAAATATTAAAAGAAACAATAAAAGGTTTATTTTCCTCATTCTGGGAAAAGTTTTTCTAAGTATAACACAAATTCCAGAATGTATGAAAAAAAGTGTTATATTTCACTGCAGAAAATCTAAATGCATACTGTAGTTAGAATAGCCTTTCTCATGCTGGTATGCAGCCAGTGTATGAAATAGCCACAAAAAAAATCATAATTCTCCAATTTGCCGTAGCCTTGCCCCAAGGACAGTGAAAAGAAAAGTACATCTGGCCTCTCTAGCTGGCTGGACATGGATGTAATATCCAAGAAATTACAACAATTTGCAGAAAAGTTTTGATGAAAAATTGCTGCTGTCATTAGTTCCCAATCCTAGTATCCTATTTCCTTCTTGGAGAGAGTCTAGAGTTCAACTGCCCCCTTCTGAATGCCACAGATGTGATTCAGTTTACACACATGTAGATTCTCACACTATTATTGGTTTTGACCTTCTTCCCACTTAAACCAAGAAATTTTTTGTCTAATGCTGCAATCTGTGTTAAATAAGGTAGATCAAATAAATTTATCTGAATTAAAATGATATGGGAAATGAAATATGAGATTAAGGGTACCAGGAGACTCAACCCTGTAGCAATACTCATTTTTCCTCATGGAGGTACCCCAAAATATTGTGGCTTCACAAAGTAATAATGGATAAAGAACACACCTAGTCAGTGGAAACAAAATCTCTGGCTTCTAATATTTGATTACATTTTATATTCTGTAAAAGATGTCACCATCTCTTAAATTAAAGACAGCCTAATCAACATAAAAGTGAATTATTTCTATGTCAACATCACCAAACCTATTTACTTTTTTTTTTTTTTGGTACTAGAGATTGAACCCAGGGCCATTTTATCTCCAAGCTACACCTCCATCCTGTTTAAAAAAAACTTTTTTGAACAGTTGCTGATGTTGATCTCTAACCTGAGATCCTCCTTTCTCAGCCTCCTAAATAATAGGATTACGGCCATGCACCACCATTCCTGGCCCTGTTTACTTTTAAAAAGCAGAGGTAACTATAAGCAAAAGAAAAGTATACGACATAGGTAACAGTTCATTCTTCAATTACATGTGTTATTGTTTGGATATATGTGGCCCCCAGAAAAGCTTTTGTGTTGGCAATGAAGAAATGTTCAGAGGTAAAATAATTTAATCATGATTCTAATCTCATCAGTGGATATATTTATTCATGGATTAACAATTCAAGTGGACTTACTGGTAAGTCCTGGTAACTGTAGGCAGGTAGGGTATGACTGGAGGAGGTAGGTATCTGGGGGCAAGGCCTTGGGGACTGTATCTGTGCCTGGTACCTTCCTTGATCACTCTCTGCTTCACAAATGCCATGAGTTAAGCATCTGTCTTTCACCCCACCCTTCTGTCATTATGTTTCTGCCTTGGAGCCAGACAGCCATGGACAGAAACTCTGAAACCAAAAGCCCAAATAAACTTTTCTTCCTCGAAGTTGTTATTGTCAGGAATTTGGGTACAAGCGACAAGAAATTTAATATAATACAGGAAATCAGGAAAAAAGCAATTCATTAATATTTAGTACACTTAAAAAATAATAAAACTCTCTCAAAAACAAATGATACATAAAAGTAGATTATAGAAGATGTAGAGTCCAAAGTAGGTATGGATATGATTGTCAAAATAAAATCAACAAAGAGATAAAAAAATCAAGTATCCTAAAAGTAGCATAAAATATCTAGCTTTGAACAATATGAGAAATACATAAAATGTACAGTATATGTTCAAAAACTACTATAATCACTAATGATTTATCTAGAAAGAGAAAACCAAGAAGTTGGAGGGAAAATACTAGAATAAAGTTTTTTTCAGAACAAAAGGGTTTATTGATTACTAAGCTCAACAAAATAGAAATAAGGAAATACCTACATGTGACAACATTATGATTTCATAATACTATGACTAGAATGTTACTAATAATTCTTTTTATGATTTAGTTAATTGTGGTAGGGATCAAATCCAGGACTTCATGCATACTATTCAAATGCTTTACCACTGAGCTACATCCCCAACTTCAAACAACAATTTCAAGGGAATAAAAAAAAAAGATATGCTACTTGTTATAAGCAATACTAAATATTATAATAGCATGGTAAAAGATTTTAAAAGTTCTGAAAGAAATACTTAGAATCTAGAATTCTCTATCCAGCAAATCAAATTTATTTTCAGACATGCAATGAATCAAATAGCTTATTTCTAAAACATCTTTGCTGGGAATTTACTCTAGGTCGTACTTCAGCAAAATGAGGATAGAACAAAGAGGAAGTCATAAGATTCAGGAAACAGCAGATGAATCACAGAATAATAAATTGAGAAATCCTCTTTAATAACATGCAGCAAGCCCAAGACATGCAGTTTTGTTTTATTTTTTTAAGCAGGAGGACAAAGACCTCTTGGGTAAATCCAAAAAGAAACATTATTCAGAAAGTAGTATAAGTCATATCATAGAATCACATAATTCTATAATTCATTCCTTCCATCAATATACATTTATTGAGTACTTCCCTTGTTCTACACACTTCTATAGCCACCATAATCACAGCAGTGTATATGTGTGTGTGTGTGTGTGTGTGTGTGTGTGTGTGTGTGTGTGTGTGTGATCATGCATATATGTTGATACACATATTGAGGAAAGGTCTGCTTTCAAGGAACATATCTACTGATAGAAGGCAGAATATTAAAACACACAGATTATTTTGAATGACATTAGGAAATATATAAATAGAAAAGAAAGCATGGTGGAGAGATAGAATGGTTGCAGCTTTTATTTTCTATAGATTGGGCAGAGAAGTTCTCTCCCCAACAGGCTAATTTGAGCTGCATCCTAAAAGTTTCAGCAACATGAAAGAACTGTGCAGCTAAAATGGAGAGGATAAAAACAATTTCTACACAAGAAAAAAAACAGAAACCTAATAGGACATTGTGTGGTACCTTAAAGCCATAACAAAGACTGGATTTGATTCTGAGTGACATAGAAGACCACTGGATTACTTTGATGAGATCACTCTTTTGTACATAAAGTATATTGTTAGGGAGAAAGAACACAAGAAGGAAAACCAGTGAACAGACTATTATAATAATTCAGGGAAAGATGGTGATTCTTGGAATAAAGTTTTAACAATGGAAATGACAAGACAGAGTCAGATTTGATATGTGATTAGAAGTATGGCTGACTGAAGTTTTGACTGGATTGAAAGTATCTGAGAGAAAAAGAAAAGAACCAAGGTGGTAGCAAAATATTTGGCACAAGAAACCAGAATAACTGAGTTTCTGTTTATTAGGATAAGAAGATCATAGGGAAAAAAAGCTTTAAGGGGCAAGAAGCAAGTATGTGTGTGTGTGTGTGTGTGTGTGTGTGTGTGTGTGTGTGTGTGTCTGTTTATGTGTATATATATATATATGATATACAAATATACCTCTCTATTTTCTCAATTAGAAAAAATGAAAATTATTTTGAAACTTTATTGATGTAAATACATGCTTTGTTTAGTTGAATAACAAGTATAAAATAAGGCTGTGTTGATATGGATTTTACAATAATAAAAGAACACATTCACAAACAAAAATAAATAAAGCATTGTCACAAGGCAATCATAATCCAAGTACATAAAAAAATTAAAATGAAATATGACTAAGTATTTCTGGAATGTAAAATTATCTATCACATAAACACATATGAACATACATATATATACATATATAAGAAATCATATATACATAAATATACAAAACCCTGATCAATATATTAAATAAAAAAAGAATTATAATCCTAGTATACTGCTTGATTGGTTCATAAACATTATTTTCATATAGCATTTGCATTGTGTTTTATTTGCAGTGAATTTATTTTTATGTTGTGTAAATTTACAGGCAAGGCAAGAAAGTTATGATTGTGGTTGAAGAAGAAAATGTAGGATTTAACAACCTCACCAAGTGTGAAAGTAAATTTGTAGGTGACAGATGGTTGAGAATGAGAGAGGAAAGAATGTGGAGAATACATGGAGGCACTGATATCTTCATCCTATGCAGAAGTCAAAATTCATAAATAAATTCTATAGAACAAAAATTAAAAATATTAATGTATTACATAACATTTTAAAGTAATAACATGTTATAGCCATAAACATTTTGGTGACAGATGAATGTAGGCAATGAAATGAGTTAAAATGTGCTATTAATTACTTAATAAATTTTGTTCTAAAGTCAATCAAGATACAGAATTATAAGCATATATGTTTTTTGTAGTATAGGGGATTAAACATGAGGCATTCTACCTCTGAGTTACACCCCCAGCCTTATTTTATTTTTATCTTGAAACAAGTTCTAAGTTGCTGAGAGCCTCACTAAGTTGCTAAGAATAGCCTAAAACGTGTAATCCTCCTATCTCAGCTTCCCAAGTACTGGGATTACAGATGTCTGCCATCACACTTGGCCATATTTTTTAATTCTGAAAATTACTTCAAGGAAAGTTATATTAGAGTTTTAATATGGGTTAAGGATAATTAATGAAGGAGATTTTTAAAATATTGTCAGAACGAGCTCTCTTGCATTATTTGGTTATTAATATTGAAGCCGGGTGTGGTGGTACATGCTTGTAATCCCAGTACTTGGGAGGCTGCAACAGGAGGATTGCAGGTTCGCAGCTAGCCTCAGCTATTTAGTGAGGCCCTCTGCAATTTAGTGAGACACTGTTTCAAAATAAAAAGTAAAATAAGGCTGGGGGTGTAGCTTGGAGGTAGAATGCCCTTGGGTTCAATCCCCAGTACCACAAAAAGAAAAATTAATATTGATAAAATTATTTAAGAATTTATTAGAAGAGTATATTTTAAAAAAAACCTAAAGCCTTTACTAAGTGCTAGGGAGAAAAAAGTAGAATTAAAAGGAGAAGAGAAATTATGAAAACTTCAACTTACAACATACAGTTGTTTAAACCTTTTCATATCTAAATGTTTTTTAGAATTGTTAGGATTTGTCCCATTTCACAGCTGTTTAAGTCTATTTTAATGACCTAGACAAGAAGCACTAGTGTATCGAGCCATCAGAATTTATAAGCTGCAAGCCTTGATCAACTGTCATTATAAAATTATAAAGTACTACTATATTTGATATAAAGCCTTGTTAATAAAGATATAATGTTATGGCTTTAAGTACTTGAAAATGTTAAGTGCTACACTGAAATTGTCTTCAGCATGATAAGGAAGACAAGGTGGCATAATATTTACATTCCTGTAAACATAGACCAATATTCATGCTATTCACATTAAGCCATCTGGAACAAGATAAAACTCTACATCTGTACTCTGTTGCTATTATGTTTTAAATTATTCTCTTTATATATTAAATTAAATCAAGCCAGATATTGTGGTGCATGCCTGTAGTCCTAGTACTTAAGAGACTGAGACAGGAGGATTGTTGGTTTGATGCCAGTCTCAGCAACTTAGTGAGACTCTGTATCAAAATAAAAAATAAAATAAGGCTGAGGGTGTAACTCGGAGGTAGCATGCCCCTGGGTCCAATCCCTAGTACCACAATAATAACGACAACAAAATTAAATTGAAGATTTCCAAGAAAAGTAATTTTTTATCTTTTAACCCTAAGGCTTATAATCACTTAAGCACTTCAGATAACATAATAATAATATGGAGTGTCTAGTCTCATGTAATTAATCTTTATACAAATACTGGGTAATTTCTCCGTTGACCAAAGGTCAACCCTAGAAGGTCAGCCCCTTCTATTGCTGCAAGAACTGTATCAGATGTGCCTCTGACAGTTTTCATTCAAACTTAAAGTGAAATTTATTTTTTTCTGACCTTCATAGAGATGTTGGTCTGCATTTTTTCTTCCCCTGTCCATCCTTAAACTTCCTCCACGTAAATGGTTTCTTCTTACATAACAGCAACATCTAAGCTAGTTTCTTGGACAGTTTTTGTTTTACTACCCAA
The DNA here is from genome assembly GCA_004027655.1 of Graphiurus murinus. Classification (NCBI taxonomy): domain Eukaryota; kingdom Metazoa; phylum Chordata; class Mammalia; order Rodentia; family Gliridae; genus Graphiurus; species Graphiurus murinus. The sequence continues at coordinate 18,360 of PVLC010025173.1, forward strand.
CATTTTAAGCAAGAAATGTGAACTTTTTCATTAGTGACCCCACTTTTTGTTTATTCGTGACAGCGTGATGGTTAATATACTAAATAACCACACTCTTTATTTGAAATATCCCAGCATAAAAAGAAGTACTTAGTCCAATGAGATAAAAGGTCTAAAAATTACAGTAATCATGATAACCTAGTTCAAAATATATAGACATGTATATTAAATATGTTCTTCCAGATTTCTTATAGGTGCACAGTGAGGTTACTAGAATGTATAATACCTTTGAAAAGAAAATTTACTACTCTCTAAAAAAAAATTTCATACAGAGTTAAGTAGTAATATCTACATATATAACCCTACTTTGACTAAGATCTTCCAAGTCAGATTCAATAAACCCCTCTATTTTTAAGGTGAAATTGCCTTTCCATATGACTGCCATGCTGAACAGATGGATCTGTTTCCTTCTTCTCAACACTTGCAGTTTTTGGCCTAGTTTTTCTCTCCTATTGTATATCTCAGTGAAGCTTTTTCTTCCAATCATTTGTATATTTTAATTTTCCTTTACTCTCCCACTTATTTTTTCATTTTTAGTCAGATTCTTACTTTTACATGTTCTTCTCATCAACTGTACTAGAACCCTACTTTTCTGGTAGACAGCTGTTGCACAACACAAATTTTAAGCAACTACATTTGTAAATGATTTCCCTTAAAGTTAGCATATACTTGTTGATTTGTTATGGTTGTTTTTTTTCCTACATTGTGGAAAAGTTCAGCAAAATTAACAGAATGAGATGATCACATTTAGTCAGATACTTTTTTAAAAAATAAATTGTCAGTGTGGAAAATAGCATTTTTTGAAGGAGATATGCATTCATATTTTCCATAGCTTCTTAAATGAATGTGATAAAATGAATATAGAAGTGATACATGCTGCTTTCTCTGTGCTGTCTCACCTTACCACTACTCTTTAGATTTGGATGTTTAAAATATTTTAAGTACATTACAAAGGAACTTTCAACAACCAAACTTGAAAATCACTGTCTTCCCTTCAAGAAAATTGGGCTACAGGTAATAAAACATAATTCAAAGTCCTAACTCATCCTCTTAATACATCCTCTGCTCTGTGTTACTGGATTCATAGGTGAGCCTCTATTTCTCATTTTACTATATTAACATACTAAAAATGGAACCCCAAAATGCCACTTTATCATTCCAAAAGGGAATTTTATTAATATTCCATATCTTCCAGTCATTAAGAGAGGTCTTGATTTCCCCAAAAGGATTGAAGGGAGAGTGAGCCACTATTTTTAAAAAATGCTTAATACCCACAGTTGATTCTTTCAGACTAATTTCAAATACCTCTTTCCTCCTAAAGGCCTAATTGGAAATTATATATCCTCTTTGGATTTGCCTTAGTGTCCTATTTTTTTTCTAGGACATATGCCACTCTCTATATTATTAAGAAGTTATATTTTATAATAATCACACTTCTTACTATAAAATTAAAAGTTATTTGAGAATAAGAATTTTTTCTTATTTGTCTGTGTACCCCAATCACCAGAGAACTAGACCTACATTGCTAAGTAACTGTTAACATTAAATTTTTACTTTTATTCTCAATCTCATTAAAATATCAATGCACTTTGTGTGAAAGTAAATAAATATATAAGCTGAAAAATGCTACTTTTTCTTAGTATTGTCTATGATATGTATAATTTTTGACTCAATAAAATCATAAAGCAACCTAAGAATGAGCTTATATTTTATTATATTCTCATCTACAATAAGTAGCTGTTGAAGTTCTATAATATATGTAAGAATGTAAAAGAGAAACAAAATAGTGTTAGTTTTATATAAAACTTATTATCTCTAAAATTAGACTAGAACTTGTTAAAATTTATTTAAGGCAAATCAAATGTCATTTTATTAAATTATTTGGTATGTTATAAAATTTTATCTTTAAATATATGACCACAAAGTAGCTAAGATTCAAAGTAATAGCTCATCTCTCTTAATCTGCCAATATTAGAAAACAGTATATTGTTATTTAATATTTTAATCAACTGCTTCCAACCTCTGATAGAATTACAGTTTTAGTAACATGATAAACTGAGGATCAGTTCAAACCACAGATTAACTACCTATTCACAACCTAAAGATGCTACTTCATTTTTTCCCAATTTTAAGTATATAAAATACAGGTTAAAAAACATTTTCTTAAATGATATTTACCTAAAATGTTAAACAAAACTCAATATAGTTTAGAACATTAAATATAATGTATATCATTATAGTTTATATCAACTTTACTTATTAAACCATTTTTCCATTCATGAATTACTTATTTTGTAATTATTTTAGGCCACCAACATAGAAGACACAGTGCATGTATGGAGACCACATCCCAGCAGAGAAGATATATATTGACTAAGCAATAACGAATATGACAAATGTTTAAAAATTGCTTTTGTTCATTAATTTTAGGTATAAATGGGCATAGGTTACCTTTTCATTATATTAAACATATGTTGAAGGCATTTATATATTTAAGCACTTAGTGAAATATCTTGTGAATAGTAGATGATAAACATACATAAAATGAACAAAAGAATCAATATATAAGCCCAACATCCATGTTGAGTGCCTAAGGGAAATAATGGAACATTAGAAATATAATGCAAAGGATTTTACTTGAGGACTGTAATGTGTATTCTTAAATTTTATTAGAAACTGAGTAAGAACAAAATCAGCTTTTCAAATAAAGAATACGGGACTTAGAATAGATCTAAGAAGACTTTTCAAAGAGTGGCAGTCATTAAATATTATAATCTATTTCCAAATGAAGTTGTCAAATCCTTTTCACATGTCTTTGAAAATAAGATAGGAGTTTCATCTGTTCAGGATGCTTTAATTGTCTCTACATTATGCCAAAACATCTGCTAGTTTCAGTCAATAGTAAAAACTCCATACTGTCAATTCAAAGAATAAAATCAGCTCAATCATTTTTCTGGCATCATGTAGTTCAAACAAACCTGTTGATTGACATTTTTATTTCTCTTCAAATTATTTCAGCTTAATGGAATATCCAAATTCTTATCATTCTGTTGAAGGGGGCTAAATGAACTAAGTAAAACTTCTAATGTTTTTCAGCTATGCATGCATAAAATTGCTTTTATTCATAATTTGTGAGTATAAAATATATGCCACCTTTATAGCATTTGAATGAGAAATGCTTTAAGTAGACTTGGAATTCGTTAAAATGAGAAAATGACAATGTTGATATTTAAATTAAAATGTAATTTACTAGAACACAAAAAGTCATAAACATTCAAAAATGAATGTATTTTACATACCTCACTGTATACTCATTATAAATAGTTATGTAATAGATCCTTAAGAGTTACTAAAAATAAAAGGCCAAAAATTACCCCTACCTCTATGGTGCAGGAGTGTTCCTTACAGTCTGATTTCAGAGACCAAAGAAACTCAGAATGTTGAAAGTGAGATATGCAAGTCTCCCTTTTGATCAACTGTGAATGACCCAAGCAGTAAATTCCTGCTTTCCCTCCCTGGCGCCATGAACAAAGACACTCCAACCTTCTTATACCATTGATTACTTAACTCAAAAAGAGAAAAAGGAAAAATTTATTACATCTAGTGGACATGTGTTACAAGAAGCAGAAAAGCAGTTAGGTTAAGTTGTCTGGTCCCTCTTATTTGGCCTTTGTTTACATTCCCAGAGGGACCCCTGGGGCTGGTGTAGTCTCCTGGTTGCTGACCTCATTAATTTGCAAGGCACTTCCTCCTTTTTGGTTCTTGTCCTAAACCTAAACCCTAACTAAGATTATTTCCAGAGCTCTGGCTGCTCTTCCCATATCCCAGTGCTCCAAAAAGAAGGTGACTACAGATAAGCGACTTGCATGGGGCCAGGTACCCAGGCGACTACCCATAAGCCATATATGTCAGTGGCCTCCTCAAGAATCCCCTGTAACCAACTTCAATTTCTATCAAGTTACAACCTCTGTAAGCCCACCTGCCTGCTTCCGCTTTTTGTTATGAAACTATAAAATAGGAGCTCATGTAAAGCTCTGGCTGCGGTTTTTCAGGAGTGATCCTACCTCTGGCCCACCAGTCTAATAAAACTTCCTCTCTTCCACCCTAACTGGCATTGAGTCATTTATTCCAGAGACTTTCTACAACAGTTACATGGGGAAAACAAAAACAACAACAACAAAACACACACACACACACTTTAGAAGAATAGCAGTTAATAAGAAGGAAATTACTTTTTAAAAATTTTTGGTGAAAATAAGAGCTTGGTTGATGCTCAATGAATACCTATTAAATAGCATAATTGGCTGGTTGCTTTATATGTTAAGACACTGAGCTATCTATGGAAAGTGGTAGTATAATTCAGTATGCTTAAATTAATTTTTAATCCTAATTTTTTTGTGTGTGGTACTAGGGATTGAACCCAGGGATTTTTCTACCTATGAGCTATACCCAATGTCTTATTTTATTTTATTTATTTGATGCATTGTATATTTTACATCATATTGGGGTTTAACATGTCAGATGCATGTACATAGTTCTTGGTGCCCTCCCCACTGGGTCCCTCCCCCCTCTCTCCCTCTCCCAATGCAAGTCTTTAATATTGGAATTGGTAGTTTTCCATGCATTCATGGCATTGTTTTTACTATTGTTGTGAGATACCCGGTCCCACACGTGGGTCCTTGGCATCCGTGATAAAAAGAATTTTAACACGTGCCAGTGAGGATCAAAAAGTAGGAGTTTATTTGGAAAGTAAGGGAATGGGAGAGAAAAACAGGTGAGCGGGCATCTTCCTGTCCCAATGCGCTTCCCAGGTCCCGGCAAAAAAGAAGAGGGTCGAGGCGTGGTTTGCTCCTTTCCTTTATAGTCTTGTAAGAGGGGTGGACACAGAAGAGATCTGGACCTCCTCCTTCTAGGTGGAAGGTGAGTAGGTGGTCCAAGCTGGGCCCACCTCTTTCTCAGGTTTCAAGATGGGCTTGGCTGTAAATTTCCAGTGTCCTGTTGCCCCTGGCTCTTAGGTGGGGGGCAGGGCCCAAGGTACTTCCAGACTTTGGCTGTAAATTTCCAGTGTCCTTTTGTTCTGACTTAGGTGGGGGTAGGGCTTTCAGGGATTAGGATGTGGGGCTTCTTTAGAAAAAACTTCCAAGGGGTGGAGTTATCCCAAAACTCCAGATTTTAGAAAACTATATTTTCCTTTACCTCCCAATGTCTCCTTTCTGCCTAAATTATTCCTTCTATCCTACATCATTTTCCCCCCCCTGAGACTCCGATCCCTTAATCTTAAGGGGGTGCTGAAGGCCGAAGGTCCGACTTCTATGGCTGCTTCCTGCTTATAAGGGGCTGTTGTCCCTGCCTAGCCAGGGATCGGAAGTCTCTTCCTAACTGATCTACAGGAGACACAGGAAGGTCAGGGCTGGCTGGTTGTAGAATCATTGCCCTTTGATATCCTGAAAAAGAAGGCAAGCACATGCGAGATATCAGCCCACAACAAAAGTAAATGGAACAGCAGAGAAGTATTCCTATGCAAAGTATACT
>PVLC010025174.1:0-23902 GCA_004027655.1 Graphiurus murinus
GAGGGGGTGAGGGGAATGAAGGCTCTGACCTCACACACCTCATCTCTCACTGCAGGAGAATTGATGAACCCAGCCCGAAGACAGACAGTGGGTTAGCGCAGGTGATGTCATGCACAGAGCCATCTCCTGAGGCACGAGAAAGATGGAAAAGGTGCAGATGGATCCCAGGGGCCAATTAGAAAATTGTAGCTTCATTTTTGACTCTCACCCTTTGCAGGGCAGTAGCAGGTCCCCTTTGGGGAGAAACTAGATGTCAAGTGTCGTGAGGTGTAAGCATAGGGCATGTGTGGAGTGGTACCTGATGCCTCCACGGAAATGCTTGGTAGAATTTTGCATTATACCCTATACTAAGAGGTTTTCTCTAGTGGGGAGGGCATTAGCTTTTGGTCTTCTTGGAGGTATTAAAAGATAAAAGGGCACATGCGGAGGAGTATATCAGACTATTAGGCTTCATGAGTGTCCCATAAGAGAAATGAAGGACCATTCAAGGGGGTGAGGGTGGGTGGCAGCTGCAGACATACATCCTGGGGCCCAGGAGGTGAGGGACCTGGGACCTTAGAGGGGCCGGGCAGGAGGCCAGGCCAATGCCATGGCTTTGGAGAGTTCCAGGATTCATACTCTGTAGTTTCCCAGAGTCCTAGTGGTAACTGTGTAGTTGTAATTTGTTTGACCTCAGGCTGTTCTCTGGCTGCTCTTTCAAAGTGGTCCTCCTGAGTTCCCTCAGCAAGGAACATTTTGCCCAGCGCACAGAGACAGAATGGGACTTGTACCTAAGACTCACAGCCAGGTAGCACTGGCCCAGGACACAATTCTCTTTACACAGTTTCCAGATGGTTGGTTTTTATCCCTCATTTCCCAAATAACACAGAGGGTCAGTAACAGAGAAAATCAAGATTAACCCAGCATCATTTTTTTTCTTTTCTTTTCTTTTTTTTAGCCAAGACTCATGAAAGTAAGCCCTAAAATCATGTTTGGATTGGCAGCAAAACTGAAATTTGAATGGAGGTCCCCTCACCTGGCTCCCAGTCCTATGCATCACTTAGTGATGTGGGTCAGGAGGTTGTAAGAGCCAGACTGGTCATCATGAGGGGGGGTGAGAGGTGAAGGAGAAGAGCTCAGAATAGTCAGCATTTTCAGAGATACGGGGAGTCACAGAAAACAGTTATGAAAACAGTATGAATCATGCGTGTGAGTCACCCTCTTGGAATTTTACATATTCTAGAAGCAGGATAGGTTTTTCCCTGGGAGGAAGCACAGTCAGAGTGTGGTCTGTGGCCGTGAGAGAGTAAAGCTGGAGGGCTGGGCAGGAGTCAGGACCTTGCCTTTTGCTTTTGTGCCTCAGAACTTAATGAGCTGACCACAGACAATTGAGATGGACGATTCGAGGGGGTCGTGGCAGCTTTAGGAGAGGCCACTAGAAAAGGAACTGCGGTTCCACATCAGTTTCACTTTATCCTGAATTCCATGAAGAATCTATGGGGCTGGGTAGCTTTGATGTCAGCTCTGTTCGATCTGGGCTGAGATTTGAAATTGTTCCTGATCAAAGCCTGGTTAGGTATGCTGTCACCTAAGGGAAAATTGAACTGACAATGGGAAGGTCAGTACTCATGGCTTTTATTTCAAACACAGGAGTTCCAGTTGTAATAAATTTGTAGTTCATTTGTATTCTGCTGTGGAAAGGAAGGCATCTTCTTAGCGGCTGAATTAATGATGTTTCAATATTTGAGAACTTTAATTTTGTCACTGAGCGTTGAAGGGTCCTCTGCAACGTGAAATTCCTAGCAGCTGGGGAAGGTTAAGCAGTAATTCAGGGATAAGTGTGTCCCCTTCAACAAGGCACCTGCAGGTGACAGTTTTCCAGAAGGGTAAGGAGGTGCTGAGTCCAGGTAAGTGCTCCATGGGAGAAAGAGTCATCCTCAAACACCCTCCAAGACTGGTGCTAGAGTTGACCAAGCCCTGTATGTTCCCTCTTTCACACTGACCACCTCACCTCCTGCTTAAAATCCATCTTCTTACACTCTTTGCTATACTTCAACCTAAATGCTTACTTCTTTCCCCTCATTTTTTTTTTCAGCATTGTGGATTGAACCCAGGGACATTCTACCTCCCAGATACATCCCCAGCCCTATTTTTTACTCTCTATTTTGAAACAGCGTCTTACTAAATTGCGGAGAGCCTCACTAAGTAGCTGAGGCTGGCCTGGAACCTGGATCCTCCAGTCTCAGTCTCCCAAGTACTGGGATTCCCTCTGCCCCAAAGCTATTAGGGATGCTTGGTGTTTTACCTTCTATAGCACCAATTGTTTGTGCTTCTCATGGTGTTCAGCTGGGTCCTATCATACACCTTTTGTGCATGTATGTATGTGTGTGTGTGTGTGTGTGAATATATATTCATATACATATATAAATATATCTCATACTTCTCATGCAGACTCTTTCTGAAGGGCATAGCTTGCATTCTATATCTCTGGGTGTCTCCTGGTGTCATGCCCTGCAACTACTTGATGGTCAATAAATATGAAAGGAAAATGGTACTTTTTTGCCCCAACTCTGCAGGACTCAAAGGAATTGTTTTATGCACAAAGTTCAGAAATAAAAAGCTAAAACCCCAGCAAAATCGTTTCCTTTTGCATTCTTCATTTTGATGATGTCTCTAAGGTATGGTTTGCCAGATTCTTTATGCCTCTAATATACTCCAAATTACCTTATATTTCTGTTTTATCTATTAGATAGGAGGTGACATGTAAGGACACAAGGGCCCCTGGTCACCAAGAGTCATATACCAAAAGCTGTTGGAGTAATCTTTAAAACAAATCACACTAGAACCTTTTTCATTAAAGGCTTCTACCTTGTACCAGTTAATTATGTCCCATAAAGTTAATTCACACTGGAAGGAATCACCGGGAATTCCGGGTGTGTTGAATGGAATTCAGCCAGCTGGAATGGTGGTGATTCAGATGACTCTGAAGCCACAATATGTCATTCTGATCCAGGTACTATGTGGAGGTCATTGAACAGATGGCCATTTGTGATGTTGGTGTACTCTGGAAAAGGAGGTAAGGAAGAAAACAGCAGATCTTGAATGATTCAAATTTGGTGTCCAAGTTATTTAAACCTATAAACTCTCTCGCCCACCCCCATTGCAGGGACATTCAAAGTCAATCGGTTGAACCATCAGCCTGAACTCAAATTAGCCTATGCTCCACTTTGCGCTGTAGATAATGATAATCATTGAGGATGTGTCGTCCTCTAAAAGGGTTTTTTAGAAAATGAGTGCTGACCCGACATTTCCCCTCTTCTCTGTTAGAGTCATTAGTTATCTGAGTTATTTCAGAGCTGTTGGTTACTCAGACTTTGCTCCTGGGAATCCAGGGTTCATTGCCACTGCCAAATCTTGCTCTCAGCCTTCTCGGCTGAAAAAGGCCAATACCACACTCAGAGAGAGAAATCCACCTGCAGAAATTCTGCCTCATCCTTCCTTTCTTCCTCACCAGGCTCCATCTCCACATACAAAATCAAACTAATTAGTTGCTAAGTATACCTAAAATGTCTTAGGAGGAGCAGACTCAGTGCTACACACACACACACACACACACACACACACACACACACACACACACACACACACTGCAGAGATCCAGCAAGCAGAGGAATGCTGAAGATCATGCTCACCCATTTCCCTCACTAAGCTGTCTTATGAGAATGTCCTGTTTCTATAGAATATCATACTCTCTGGGATGCCATTATCTGTAATGATCAGATCATTAACCTAGACCAACAAAGGAGCCCCAAAGCCTTCTTGTACTCAGAAATTGTGAGACAGAGATGAGGTGCTTAATCCCATGAGGCCAATAGAGTTGTAACTCATAGTTATATTCCCAGTCTATTAAAATACCTGGTGCATAGTAGGTGTGAAATGTTTTTCATGTCATGCCCATAGCCTACAAAGTGTTCTATAATTTTCAATGAAAGAAAGATACATTTTAGAGTTAGCCTACCACATTCTTGTATATGGTAAGTGATCCTGGCTGCTCACGTTACTGCTTTATTCAGGATGCTGGTCTGAATGGGAGTGTGTTTAAAAGAGGTGTGAGTGTCAATTAGGCAACTTCATGGGAGGCTACCATGAGACTGAAGGCAGTAGAAAAAGCAAGATTGGAATAAAAGATAATTTCTCATGAAGCCAACTAGGTGTAAGTGTCAAGGTCTTTTATTTGTTCTTGACCTTCCCGAACTCTTCCAGGTGCCCTGGGAATTTCCCATTTCCCATCTTGCATTCTTTTCCTTACAGCTTCATAAAATTTAGGCCAGCTTGGATCTGCTTTGGGAGATACTCATAAAAATCCCTCTTTGATTTCCATGAGACCTGTTTTGATCAACATATATTTCAAGTCTCAGTTAAAAGACCCCACTAGTGTTATTTCCCAGATTCCTTTAGCTACCCACCACTCTCCCACTCCATCCTACCTCACTTGCAGCAGCCCACTTGGCTTTCTTTGATTTGGAAGCAGATCTTCCCCCAATTGATGCTTGAGATGACCACAGCCCGAGCCCACATCTGGAGGCTCAGCTCAATTACTCTAGTTTTTTTTTCTTAATAAGTCACTTCATAATGATTATTAATTTTCTTTACACTACGACTAGCTCAAATGAGTTATGTTGTGTGCCCTGACCTAGAGTAACACAGAATTTGATGCTAGAAGTGATTGTAGGCGGTAGCCATTCACAGATGGGAATCTGGGGTGGCTTACATGACTTAGTTGAGTTTGAAGGTCCTCAGGCTATGATAACCATAGAGGACAGGTTACTGGTAGACCATGACAGGGAGACAAAAAAAACATTTAAATAAAGTTGCATAAATTCCAGGGTCACATTAGAATAAAGTGCTTATTGGAGTCATAGCCATCTCAGACTGAATTTAATGGGGTGGCAATGTAAGAACCATGGGGACATGTTGGCTACTTATAATAGTATTTGAAAGCTTACAAAAAATGGCTTGGGTGTTAACATTTTCATTTCAGGCTCAGTCAGAAAACTAGTGTTTCTTCTGCCCTGAAATGATCTCTTTTGTTGCTTCAGAGCTGATATAATCAAAGTCAGGGGCAGATTCTGGTGCGTGAGTGGGGGTGGGAGAGGTTGTGTCATTACAATACGGTGTGGAGCTCATAGCCACACCAGGTCACATGTGAAAGTCAAGCATGTATATGAGGGAGAATAACCTGAGGTTGGAGATGATCACATTTGGGATGATTTAGATGAGTTGGAGAACTAGGAATTCCCAAACCTTACGGAGTCTCCCTTGTACCAGAAGCCTGTATTCCCCAGAGTTTCCTAAATATTAGGTTCTGCAGATGTCCAAACTTCCTTCAAGCAGACACACCCCCAAGAGACTGGGAAAGTGCAGTGGACATCTGGGGGCAGGTACCCTCTTTCTAAATGTCAGAGGCAGTGTGACTCTGAAGCATATGTGGTGGCAGCTTCCTGATTCCTCAGCTTTCTTTCTGATGTGGCAGTCTCCCTCAGATGGTGAGTTCTGCTATGCGGTTCTGAAGGCTGTTCCTGAAATCTCAGTCTTGAGCCTGTTGTTCTGATATTTTTCTACCAATCACCTAATAAATAGCATGTAGTAGTTCCTTTTCTGTCTGAAATAGCTAGAGTGGGGTTTGTCTTCTGCAACCCAACCCAGATGCAGAGGGCCAATAAATTATTTCATTGACAGCCTTTAATATCCGAACTCAAATTACATGATTAAGGTCTTTTAAGGGTCTTAAAGGATTCATTTCTAGCCCCAGTGGAAATGTCCCATAACAACTATAAAAGAAAAGCTGATAGGCTCTGCTTGAATTCCTCCCAAGATAAATTCCTTAGGCAACTCATTCCATTTTGAACAAGTTCCAATTAGAAAAGATTTTTTTTTCCTGCAGTTGGCTGAAATTTGTCTGTAACTTGAGCCTATTTAGTTTTCTATTAGCACATTGGTTTATTTTCCTGTTAGGTAAAAGCTCAAATTCCTTCACTCCATCCTTCTGTAACATGGTTCCCAGATTCCTCAACACTGGGCATAACTAGTTGCAAGAGAGGGAGGAAGATGACAGGAGAAGGGTCAGTCTTGGTGAGGATTGCTAAAGGCATCAAAATATGCTGCTCTAAGTCTTTAAATAGAGAAGCAAAGAAAAGGGAGGTTGGGTGAGGTATGTGATTTGAAATCTTCTTATTTAATGAGTCCTAGTGTCAGATCATGTTTATTTTTCCAGCCTCCCTAGAACATTTTCTTTTCACAATAATTTATCCATCATCTACTGGTCTATCTTTCTGTTGGTAAATTAATGATCCTTGGGTCATACATTTGATAGCATGAATTTTATTTTACCCAAGGGATATTTACACATGTTGAAATAGAGATAGGAAAAGGGACTAGAAATTAAAAACAAATCCAAAATAAGCGGGGATTAAATCACAGTCTCCTGTTATTTTAATTTCTCCAACTACTTATCACTATAAAAATAAATAGTTGTTTATATTCTTATTGTCTGTCTTCCTTCACCAGAAGATAAATTCCAAGAGGACAAGGGATTTTCCTGTTCGAATCCTTGCTATATCCTCAAAAATTGCCCCAGAGCTGGGTATGGTGGCACATGCCTGTAATCCCAGTACTTGAAAGGCTGGGACAGGAGGATTGCAGGTTTGCGGCCAGCCTCAGCAACTTAGTGAAGGTCCTCCCCAACTTAGTGAGATGCTGTTTCAAAATAAAAAATAAAACAGAGCTAGTGATATAGCTCAGAGACAGAATGCCCCTGGGTTCAATCTCTAGTACCACACACACAGAAAATTGCTCTATGAGTTTATTCTGACATTTAACAGAATAGATTCTCATTCTTGTTCTGTGTGTGTGTGTGTGTGTAGTATATATACATTCTTTCTTTATATATACATTCTTTTTGTATATTTATGTACATGTACAGAATTTCTAAATATTATGCCTAGATAGGCAAAGAAAATGCACATATATACATATATAGAGAGAATGAACATATATACACTAAATATTTATATGTATATGTACAGACTTTCTTAAATATTAGGCATACATAGATATAGAGAGAATGCATACATATATACACATGTAAACAGAATGTACATATGCTTTCTCTCTGTATATAGGTATAGAACATATATATATATATATACATAGAAAGAGAATGCTCCTATATATGTGTTATATATACAATGAATACACATATGTATTCATCATCCATACATATATACAATGAATACATATATGCATATATACATACAGTGAATATACTGAATGTTTACAAACACAATAGCATAAATAGAAGGGGGAGGTGAAGGAGCAGGAGGAAGATGTGTTGTTTGTTTTTTTATTGCTCCATAAGTTACCACACACTTAGTCACTAAGACAACACATATTTATTACCTCACAGTTTCTGTGGTCAGAAATCCAGTCACTACTTGACTGGGTCTTCTGCTGGGGTCCCACCTGAGAAATTACTCACTTCTGATACTCAAGGTCACTTAAAAAGCACCTGTTTTCGTTTCTTTGCAGGTACTGATGCGCTTCTCATTCTTTGAGTGTGGTTTGTCTCTTTCAGTGGCCAAGTCCTCAGCTCCCACTCGGTGTTGTGTCCTGTTCACCAGAAGGGCTACCATGAGAAATGATGACGGGCACAGATTGGGAAGGATGGCACTGGCGATACGGGATGGTGAATAGTAGGAGCTGGTTGCCTGGGCTTGGATTTCAGCCTCGCTACCTGCTAGCTGCCAGTCACTTAGCAAGCTGCTTAGCCACTGTGTGTCTCTATTTACTCATCTTCAGTTAGAGGTCACCATAGTATCTGCCTCATGTAGGGTTATTAAGAGGATTAAGCAAGATAATCCATTTAAAGAATTTATCATACTGCCTTGCTCAATAAATGTTTGCAAAAACTACTATTTGTTGTCGTATTACAGGGGAACCAAAAGAAAAATTGTGTCTCTATTCTTTGTTGTTGAACCCAGGAACCAATTCTGACAAAAAGCAGAGATGCCAGTATGTTTAATGCAAAGGAGACTGAGGACGTAGTCGGCTGAATATAGATGTTCGTTTTTATGTTAGGAAAAAATTTCATGGCTCCATATCACAAAAATTTAACATCTCTCCATTAAATGACACAAAACTTCCATCATTATTATGCCCTGCATGCACCCTAAGTAATATGGAGTTTCTACTGTATTTAACAGGGTCCAGAAATGTTAGCTAAGAAATAGCTGCAGAACTGCTTGTTGGACAGTAGTCTGTGTGTGCCACAAAAGCTTGGACCAGCACAGAGGCCCGGGATTCTGACTCCATGGCTTGGACAACCCCATGCACAGTCAGATCGATCAGCTTCCTGCAGATCTTCAAATCTCCATTCATCCAGTGCATGGTAACTTAGTGAGACCCTGTTTCAATATGAAAAATAAAATAGGACTGGGGGTGTAGCTCAGAGATAGAACACCCCTGGGTCAAATCTCCAACACTCCCCTCCACATATCTCCACTCATGTCCCCCTCTTACAGGGAAGTTTTCAAGAAGTAAAGGAAACAGTGGCAATGGGGTATGAAATGCCTCACTCTCAATTCAGAATATGATAGCTATCCTTGGTTTCTGCTTTTCTTGTGTCCAGAATAAAATAAGCTTCTTCCTGAAAGTTCTGTATCAGCTGGTCACTGATGAGCACATGGATTTCTGTTAGCCCCTGCCTGTAAATCTGGCCGATCCACTAAGAGTCAATGCTGAAAAGCTTAGAGTTTTCCCCCTCGGTGAATTCAACAGTTGTATGTGCTTCTAGCTAGATGGCGTGGCCCATGAAGACAGTACCATTTGAATCTCCATCCTCATGCATCTGTTGCTGGCGCTACTGCTTCTTCAACTGCAACAGTTCCTGACAGACATAAACAGTTAATCTTGGATACACCATCTGGCCTTTAATGCATTAAAAAGTCTGATTCCATCTGCAGATTTGGATCACATCATTTCTAGTTAGTTTCAATAAATCTGCCCCTGAGAAATTTGCAAAAACCCTTGTGAATGTAGGAAAATGCTCTCTATGTAACTACTAAGTTTCCTGAGGTGTGGTTCTTGGCAAGAGGTGGCTGCCCAGGCTTCCAAAACCCCTCTCATCAAGCTTTCAGGAGCATGTGGTCCACTTTGTTGATGAAGATGTTTCTAGAGATGATGGACATGAGGCTGGATCCCTATTGGATACTGCTATTCACAAAAAATGGAAGAAAGAGAAAGCAGGAAGGCAAATTAGATTCTTCTTGAGCAGCTGTGTGTATGGCTGCTGCCATTACCAGAGGACTTTGGTCCAGGTCCTTCACTCTTCCAATGTCGACTCTCATAAATGATTCTCCAGTTATTTCCATCTTGGGCTGGGGCTGCGTCTTGGTCCATTGTAATCCGAGACTCTAGGTTCTTGGACTGAGCAGTTACTGATTCCTCCAGCTCTCAGGCATGCAGATGGCCATTGCAGGACTATCCAGCTTCTGATTGTGTAAACCAGACTAATAAATCCCCTTTTGTTTATTTATTTATTTATTTATTTTATGGCACTGGGGATTAAACCCAGGGACATTCTTCATCTGAGTTATACCCCCAGTCTAATTTTATTTCTTATTTGGAAACAGGGTCTCACTGAGATTACAGGAGTGTGCCACCATGCCCAGCTCATAAACCTCCTTTTATAATCATACATCTGCATATCCTGTTACTTCTGTTCCTCTAAAGAATCCTAATACAATTTTACTAATCTTAGTTTTGCTTTTTGTGGTACTTTTAATATAGGTTTCTGTGACATGCAAGTCCATTGTGCTCTCAGTTTACCATGTCTCCTACATCTGCCTCCTATCTCCACTTGCTATGTCCATCTGACTTTATTGGTCCTTCTGGAATACCTTCCTTATGAGGCCTCCCAGCACCTGTGGGTGCCACTTCTCTGTGGGAAGAGTCCTCTCTAGTGCACAACTTATACACTGGGTAATGTGTCACTCATCGTTCATCCCTCAGTGCAGAGTCACCTTCCCCATGAAACTTTTCAGGACTCTCTGAGCCCAGGATGATTACCTGCATCTTTTTCTGTTTCCATAGTGCCCAGTGCATCATTTTGTTAATGGTTCCCAACAAATTTGTTTGCTGAATGCATATTTAAGTGCCCTCATTTTCTAGACTGGGAACTTCTTAGTGATAAGGAGTATGCCTCTATTTCTACACCTAGAGATGAGGAGAGTACTTTTCCCAATTCATATTTGTTGAATAAATGAATAAAAATCATATAAATTTACTATAAAGAAAGAAGATCTGTTTTATGAATCATAAATAATCTCACTCTCACTTATGATCTTTATATGCTTTTTTTCTGTTTTAATGAGAGTGTCTTCCCTTCCCAACTGCACCGTAAGTTTTGTGGGCAAGGACCACGTTTTATTGCAGGTTGGTGCCACTTTGGTCATTAGTAGTGTGTTGAATATGTAACAAAATTTTAGGAATTATTGTTTGGTTGCTGAGAGACTAAATGTAGCATACATTCTGATCCCTTACATTTTACCTATACAATATATATTTTTATTAAAATAAGAATGTGGCAAACAAACCCTAATAATGTACTAGCTACCAGAACAAGGTGCCATATGGGGTCATATGTAAAAAGGCCCAAATATATAGGGACAAGTTCACTCCTACTTCAGGGGAGCCAGAGCCACATGGCCACCAAGCAATGCTAGTCGCCCTGGCCTTTCTCCAGCAACCCAGGATTTTGGATAGACCCATCTTTCCAATTTCAGGAGATTCCTGAAACTTCCTTTAGACTTACTCACCAATTTTAATCTTTTTTTTTTAACCTTCTCAGAAGCAGAAATGCTAAAAAAATAATTTATCTTCCCTCTCAGGCTGTACACAATCTTATAAATATTCTTTGGTTTTTCTTTTTTCTCTTTAGGAGAGATTATACTTCTTCCTCCAAATGATATAAAAATGGCTCAGAATGAAATCCTCTATGAACCCACAGCTCATCAGAAACCATAGAAGTACAGCAATGTGTGTTTTAGCAAGCTCTCCAGGGGATTCTGATGCATGCCAAAGTTTGAGAACCACTGCTTTACATCTCTAAGTGTCTGAAAGCCATATAGCTGCTACCCCCTTCCTCATTTTTCCCCTTGTGATCATTTTAAACACATTGATACAGGACAGACACTGCTTATTTTAGTTTTGTTTTTAGCTTGTTTGCTTTTTATTTTTAATCGACACATAGCAGTACATACTTAGGGGTGCAATGCGATGTTTCAGAATGTGTACGCACTGTGTAATGATTAAGTCAGGGTATTTAGCATACCTATCACCTCGAAAATTTGTCATTTTTCTGTGGTGAGAACATTCAAATCCTCCCTTCTAGTTATTTTGAAAGATATATCAGGAGCTGAGGAACATGGAAGAGAAGAAGGATTGGGGAGAGAGAATGGTCAACAAAGATAGACCAGTTTTTAGGTCTGTTATATGACCCTGCTAGAGCAAGACATGACCAGGTCACAGAGTAGCCAGAGAAGCAGTGCAGGCAGTCATTAGGAAATGAACCTTGAAGCCAGAAGTTGGCTTGCATTCACACCCCGCCTCCACCGTTCACTCATAGTATGACCTGGAATGCTTTACTCAACCTCTCGGAGACTCTACTTCCTCAATTCCTTACCTGTAACACTGAGAGCATAGTAGTACCTACCCTATAGGGAGGATTGGTGTAATGAGCTCCTATTAGAACAATGTCTGGCACAGGATGTGGGTTACATAAGTGATTGTTAGATAAAAGAAGTGAACTCGAAGCCAAAGGTTTCAAGGGATGTGATCCATGATGGGTCTCTATGACAGGGACACAGAAGAGATGGGGTAGGGAGCAAGTTATACCCCTTGTCACATGGCCTTTTGCTATAGCCTGCTGGTGGTCACTGCCTATGTATCAGGCCACAGGTATTCTCCCAGATGCTGAGGGACGAGATGCAGAGTGCAGGTAATCCATATCTATTTAAGCAAGACAGACACCTGTGCTGTTCTGATTGCTGGAGGAGGAAGCAATAAGAAATGTAGTTCTGCTTCATCGGCATGTGGCAGGTGTCCAAGATCCTTGGGCTGTGATTTGGTTAAATCTTAGGATTTAGAGTTCTCATATGCACTGCTTTCTTTAAAAAAAAAAAAAAAAAAATTGCCACACGATCCAAGCTGTGACATCCATTTCTGTTGGTTGTTGGTGTATTCCTCATCACTTGGCAGATGTGATGTATTTTAACCCAGCCTTTAGCTTTCTCTAATCTCAGTTCATCAATCCTCCTTTGCTCAGGCATGTCTCCCTTCATTTGGCAGACATGGCAGGTTTTTTCATTTCCCCCATGTAAATGACTTGTTTATTACAGTAGGGGTCCCTAGTCTTTGGAAACAGCTTATAGATATCCTCAAATAGAGCTCAGAAAGGGCTTCATGAATAATAATGCCCAAGTAAACCCGAGATGAGCTTGGACGTTGCCGCTTTGAAATTCATGCATCATCCTAAGTGCTGTCATTTAAACAGAAAATGTAGAAGGCTTCCTGTGAAGGCTGAGTCTGAAATATGCTTTCTTTACAAAACTTATCATTTCGGCACAAAACAAACAGCAGACAGCAAAGGTGGGAGTAGGTGATTCCTGGATGTGTTTTACTTGAGCATAAAATTTGTTTTTTTCTGATTGGATTCAGGCTTTTCACAGTCCCTGGCTTTCACTTTTTAATTTGCAGTCCTCTTTCCATTAAATATTCCTCAGCTTCCTTACTTCTAGATTATGAATTTACTGTAAAAGAACTGAAGATGAGGAGACAGCCATCCAAAGTAAGTTAATTCTCGATTTTGCTTGTCTTGTGAAAGAAAAGAGAATTGTCAGGTGTATTTCTGTTATGGACTTCGGTTTCTGTCTAGACTGTCTGGACCGCAGGTCCTCAAACTTGATTGCACATTGCAATCACTTGGAGACTGTTTGAAGACACTCGGTGCCTGCAATCTATCCAAGATTTTCTTCTCTGGGTGTGTTTTGGACATTGAGTCTTTTCAAGAATGTCCAGGTGATCCTAATGTGTGGTAAAGTTTGAGAATCCCTGGTGTATATTGTGTCAACTCCATGGATTTGGAGATGATTGAACACTTGTGGAGAATGAACCAGATGACCCAAGTTAAAGTCTTTCTGGAGAGGAGGCTGAGTAGACTTTTAGGAGAGAATCAACTCCGAAAGAGGATGGAGCAAGTCACACCCACGGACAGAGGGGCTACGAGTTTTGCTTCTGGGTGTAGTCACTTTGCCCTATCTTCTGCCTAGTTTTATGGCTGGGAATCACAGGCCTAGGGAGTGGAAGGAACAGAAAGGGCTTTTCCTGTAAGAATTCTGTAAAGCATTGGTCTCAGAAGAACTAGTTACAGAGTGTGATCTAAGGGGAGTAGGGCAGCCTTCTGCAAACCCTGGAGCAATCGGGCATTCCAAAGACTGGAGAGCAGCAGTTTGAGTGGCCCATTGAGCCAGAGTGACTTTCAGAGCAGATTGCAGGGCCCAGCGAAGGTGGGGTGATGCTGGGGAGATTTGCACTGTGGGAGCTGCAGGAGGACCAGGAACTGTACCTAAACATATGCTGGGACTCTGGCAGATTTATCAAGAGTACTGTCATCTACATTGGTGGGTAACCAGAAGATAACATTTGCATTTATGACAGTTGTGTATTTGTTTAACAGCAGGCGAGGTTTGGGGACTCAGGACATAGTTTTGTATAACTGAGGGTGCCAGGATATCACTATACTTTATCAAATTAGAAAACCAGAATGCTACCTTTCTAGTCACATTGGTTTGGCTTCCCTAGAGGATGGTTAGTATGCCCTTCATCTGACTTGAAGAAACAGCTACACAAAGAAAGTTTTGGCTGTTGCTATGGAATTACTGTTAAAAGAATTGTTCATTATATCATTCAGTGACCCTCGTAAAGCCCTGTGTGATAGATTCCTTTCAGAATTCAAGAGTGAATATATCTTGAATAACTAGTATGTTTCCATTTATGAGATAATAAGAGCTGTGCAGCCCATTACATTTCATGCCTTCCCCTCCTCCTCATCAGTCAGGAAACTCAAAATCAAGCAGAATGCTTACTTGCAATAAATATAACCTCTGGTGTTAACAACATTGAATCCTCCTTTCTGTAATGGCTTTGCAGGATGCTCATAATTTTTTTGTATGAGTGTCTTTTGTTTTAAACCACTCTAAGATTTTTTTTAAGAAGCAAAGGGAAGATGCAAAAATAGTTTGCTAGAACTGATTTTTCTTAATTTTTACAGATTTGTTATGACATAACATATACAACAAACTTCACATATTTAAAGTGTAATATCTTAAAGGGATAGAGACATTAGTTTTGAGCATTGTAATCATCTCCCCCTACTCAAATTTCCTTGTGCCTCTTTATCATAACCCCCTTCTCTCACTCTTCTCCAAACCCTCCTCATCCATAGGCAACTACTGATCTGCTTCCTGTCATTTCAGATGAATTTGAATTTTCTAGAATCTGAAACAAATGGGATCATACAGTATGACAAGAGAATTGGGATTCAGAACACCTGGATCATGACTATCATTTACTAACTATGTGAAACTGGGCACGCCAGTAACCTCTTTGATTCTTACATTTCTCATCTGTGTGATATGAAAAAAAAAATATTGCTTGATTGACTAAATGAATGGTGAAAAATTATTGTGCAGAAAAAGAAGTGGGATCATTTTCATTAAATAATTCGTGTATGGTAAGACTTTAGTCTAACAAAAGGAATTAGTTCATACTTACGGAAACTGTGAAATTGAATAATAAATAATAACAGTTAAGATGTACTGAGGTATTACTTCGCATCAGTTACAGTTCTTAGCTCTTTACACATTAACTCATTAATCATCACAACTGCTCTACAAGATGGTTACTACTGAGTTCCACTGTAGAAAGGAGGAAACTGAGGTATGGGGGGAGGGGTTAATCATCTTTAAAAAAAAAACTCCCTACAAGATCAAAATAATTTGTTATTTTCTCTATTTTCTCTTTTCTTTTCTTTTTCTTTTTTTTTTTTTTTTTTTTTTTTTTTTTTTGCGGTACTAGGGATTGAACTCAGGGGCATTCTATCTCTGAGCTACACCCCAGCCCTATTTTTTATTCTTTTGAAACCAAGTCTCACTAAGTTGCGGAGGGCCTCACTAGGTAGCTGAGGCTGGCCGTGAACCCGGATCCTCCTGTCTCAGCCTCCCAAATATTGGAATTACAAGCATGTGCTACCACGCCCGGCTTTATTTTCTCTTTTCACAGAACACTTCTCCCAAATATCTTTTCTCACATTTCTCTCTGATGCCAGAGAAAGTTGTTTCTCTCTCCTTCATCTACAGTCTTTTTATAACCAGGGCCCAAGAGCTCTTACCCTCACTGTCCTGAATTCCCTCTCACTCCATATTATTCATAGATTTCTCTACTTATAGATGTATTTTTTTTTTACCCTTTCAGAAACTTACAGGAGTCCATTCACAACAGGAAAACTCTTGACTCTGCCATCTCTTTTATCTCCCTCCTACTTGCACTCATTCCTTTTCCTGTCAAACCATACTAAAAGCATTGACTGTGCCTGCATCCAATGAACATTTCTTTTTAACCCCTGAAATTTGGCTCCTAATCTCTTCTGTCCAAAACACAGTATGGCAGACAATTTCTTTGGAAATCTTCCCAAATTTCCTTCTCCATGGGATCAGCAGCACTTTTTCCTCTTCATTTTCTATCCTCCTTCAGACATCTAAGACTTCTGACAATGCCCAGAAAGCCTAACTGAAATCACAGTCCTGGGATCTTTCTCTATTTCTAATTTGTATTTTTTTGTGTGTGTTGGTGTAGATCCAATTGCCTTCCTTTTTACTGAATCACACTTATCACCTTTGTTCTGCTTTGTTTTACTTTGAAAAATTATTACTACTTGAAATCATTAGGTGCTTATTTTTCCCTTCTGATTGTCATCACAATTGTGTTCCTTCTTCATCTTGTCTATCTCCATGGCTATTATTCCTGTAAGAGGCACACTAATGGGATAGAATGGAAGATGAGCCAGCTGCTTCCATTTTACTAGCTGGAGATGCAAGATGCAATAGCTTTTGTACTAAGTCTTTGGTCTTTTAAGGCTCATTTGAGGACTTCTTCACGTTTTCTGTGTTACTATGAGTAACTCTAGTGGGGTCAAGGAACACAGAACAGGTGGGAGGAAAAAAAGACAAGCAGGTTAGCAATTAGCAAAGGTGCCAATAATAAACGTTCCTTTCTTATTGAAACTAAGGCCAAATCTAGTGGAAAAAAAGAAGTTTTAAATTGGATAAGAGATTGAATCTTTGATATCAGTGTAGTATGGAACCAAGGGGCTATTGCAACCAGCAGGTGAGTGATGGCAGGTAAGAGAAGAAAGAAGAGAGTAGTCTTGGGTACAGGAGATAAGAAGTTGTTGATACTGGAATGCTTTTAGAAGGTAGAGCAAATGAGACTTGCAGTTGGATTGGATATGGGGGTTAAGGGTAAGAGAGGAGTTAAGGGTTTGCCTCAGTTTGGGGACCTGAGTCACTTGGCATATGATGGTGTTGTAACTAACAGGGGAGGAGCAGGTCTGGGGGTAAGGCAAGGTTTAATTGTACACATGGTGTCTTTTGTACAGTCAATTGGATGTAGAAGAAATTGTCTTTTCTGGCTAGAAGGGTTTCTACATTCCCTATATTTGAAATATTTCTCTTGGTGTGACTTTTCAGATGCATAAAAAGTTCTGTAAACCAGGGGGACTGAGGATGGTTTGGGCTGGTTGGCAATGCTTCCTGTATTGACCACATGCATAGGATTTCTCTGGTACCAATTTGCTAATCAGAAATGGAAAATTATTTCATGTTGTCGGCAAAATTAAGAAAAGTCCTCATTAACTATTTTATGTACCATGGATAGAAAAGTAACAAGCACATTTTCATTACTGATTCTAATAAAAATAATGCAAAGTTTTTATCAACATTGATGATATAATTTTTAATTTGTTTTGCTGTGTAAAATTGTTCTTTTAGGAACAAAGCAAAATTATTTCTGACTCAATACAAATTTTAGCATAGAAAGTATGTTTAAAAAGATCAGGTATAGGGGAAATGATAAAATAAAAATTATATTCTATAAAAGTCATGAAGCATATTAGACTATAATTTTGGAAGATGTGGATACCACAATCACAGCCTGCAGATAGAATGACAAGTGCATTTACTGATGTTCATCTGCAACTGATGGGTAATCTTACGGATAATTTCAAAATTTTAACTGCATGATCTAACCTACATTTCAACTTAGCTTACATTTATGAATGCCTATAAAAGTTACTTTGGCCTTTACTTTTCAAAACTTGGAAAAATAGAACACCTTATTTATGGCTTTAAAAATAAAATTCACCATTCAAAAGTTGGTCTGTTGATGAACATTTATTTCTGCATCTACTTTGTGTTACACTGGCTAGACATTGAGTATGCACAAGTGAGAGGAATTAACAAAGTCAAGACTTTGTGTAGATCACATAATGGTTTCACAAGCTTCAGTGAAGATTCTATGATTAATGCATTGACATGTATCATTATATATAAAGATCTGAAGCAAATATCCACTATATAATTTGAACTGTAAACACATTATAATAATTTACTGTTTCATGTGTTTTTAAATGTTGGGAAATAATATCTTACAATCACTTATTTTTTTTCCTGTGAGATTGGACTATGATTTGATTTAAAAGGTCTTTATGGCAGAAAATAGACCACGAATTGATTTAAAGCATGAAATGCATGACAATTTGCCTCTGTTTTATAAAGTACTCATCTGCAAATGACAATTATTTCAATCATGTATATCTTCCTTCTTCTCTCCCTTAACTGACATTTAAAATTCAGCTGGACTGTGTAATTTTTTTTTGAAATCGCATGAAGTTCATTTTAGTTTCTATTATCAGAATTTTAGAATGACAATAAAACCATTCAAGAAACCAATATTAAGTAAAATATTCACAACACAAACCCAAAATCAAATTACAGCAGTCAAGCCAAATGGAAAGTCTTTGAGTTCGGTTTGAAAATTAATTTGCAATTAAATAATAGAACAGCACACTTGAAAGATTAGAGAACTGTAGAGAATAAGACGTCCAAACAAACTGAACATTCAGCTCTATATTGAGTCGCTTAGTGCTATAAAAAGAATACTGCTTCTGCCTGGAATTCGCATGTTGAAACCTAATTCCTACTGTAACAACATTTGGAGAGTGGGGCCTTTGGAAGGTAATTAAGTGGAGATGGCAGAGCCCTTCTGAATGCAATTGGTAATGGAATCAAAAAGACCTCAGAAAGTTCCCCTTCCCCTTCCACCATGTGAGCACACAGCAAGAGGACATCTTCTATGAACCAGAAAGCAGGCCCTTATTAGACACCAACTCTGCTGGAGCCTTGATCTTGAACTTCCTGGGCCTTCAGACTTGTAAAATATAAACGTCTAAGCCTCCCAGTCTATGATGCTCTGTTATTACAGTATGAATAGACCAAAATACTGGAATTACGTTGAGGCAAGGCATACAGCATGCGTGTTGCACATCACAGGCAGAGTTGACAGATGTCATTAGAGTAAGACTTACTGTCATCAGATTCATTCTACCAAATTATCATATTTTCCACAGGGGGGAAGAAAAAAAAAAACAAGTTGATTATAATAAAATTCAAGTGGAAATTCAAACCAGTAAAAATCCTACCCTTTTCAAACTAATTTTCTTAAAAAAATTTAATTGGAATATCAAATGAGATAAAGTATTAATTAAAAAATCTCTCCTGTGATAGTAGCAGCCAATGAACTTTAACATGTTTATGTATCTATAACTTGTGTTTATGCCTGTAGATATAGATACACACATATTACCATTCCTCCTTGAACATGTAGGAATATGTGTGATTCCATATTCTTTGTCCACATTTTTTTTTAATCTTTGGGATGAAACTCAATGAATCAAAAAGTTTTTATGAGGTAACGTGTTAATGTAGGTAAATTATTTCTATGGCTCTCAAGCTGCTATAACCAGGGCCAGTTTGTTTGGTTAGAATGTACAGCCAGTTCTTTAGAACTCAGAGGGTGGATAATTAATCTTTGCTCAAGGATGAAGGCTGAACTTCAACTTCTGGCAGGTGGAGTGAGATCATGGCTCAGGAACAAGAACATCACACTTGGAGTTCCAATTCTATTACCCCCTCGATGTGAAGCCCAAGCTTTCCAAGACTTTACTAACTTCTGAGTATAAAAATAAAATCACATCAGTGATCACATTTCATTGTTTCTTCACTGAAAAAAGAATCTCAAAATCTGAAATAAACCCTTTCTTCAAAGGGTGCCCCATATATTCTTAGCAATCATCATCCGATGATCTTCCTTAAGTGAGCCCTTCCAGATTGAATCAAGGAAACATGTACTTTCTCTTAAACTTTCTGGAATGTCTTTTTTTTTCTGCTTTTATTACCTGTATTTGATAGCCAGTGGGGTTTTATTACCTATACTTAATAGCCGGTGGGGTTTGTTGGTATCATTGTTAGTTGGCATTCTCTGAATTCATTGGAATTTTCAAATCAGAAGGAATCTCTCACTGCAGATGCTTATACTTAACACTAAAGTTGTCTCTGACAAAGAGAAACCAACTGCAGTGGCAGGCTCCATTTTCTTTTATAGTTATGGTTGAGGACTACATGGCTGTACCACCCTGGAGCTGAAGGATAGAGTATTTATTGCTGAATACCTGGCACTGAATAATGAGGCAAGAGGCATTCTGGTATCTCTGTTTTGGGCTTTTGCTGAGGTTCTGCCTTGTCCATCTGATTTTTGTTTGTGATCCCATCATGCACCTCATGTGGCCAGACTCTTCGTGTTAGAGTCTAGCAGCTGGACTAACACTATAGGAAAGAAGGGTTATTAACTACGATATTGGTATATGAGGCTCTTATTGTTATTTTAATTCTAGTTAGGCCCAGATTGAACTTCTAATTACATACAGGTGAAGGCAGACTGGCTATTTGCCTCAGCATCCAACAACTCTCTGGCTGGTGTGACTAGGAACTTTTGCTCAATTCAGAGATAAATGACAAATAGGCAAAGTACTGTTCCATTCATGTTAGCAGCTTTGAGCTCTAATACCAGCAGCTTTCAGCTCTTGGTGTTAGCTGCCCTGCTCGTTGTTCTCCTGGTATCCAGAGCCAGCAGCTCTTGGAGCTCCCGGCTCCCAGCAACTCCCCATGGCTCTCTGTCACTCCCCGCCATTCTCTGCTGCCAGCTGCCCTCAGTGTTATCAGCCTTGGCGGTGTTCAGTGCCAGCAGCTTCTGGCATTGTTGGCTCTTAGTACAACCAGCTCAACTGGCTCTACTCAAGATAGAAATTACGAATGGGTGAAATATAACCATCTGAAAGACTGGGGAAGCAGTATGCACGTGTTCCAGTAAGGGGGTAAGGGGAAGGCTGCTTCTATAGACCCTCCTCCCAGCCCACACACACCCTAGATGAGGACTCACGCATGTGCAACATCTTGCTAGTAACCACAGACTTTCTGCTTAGTCATAGGTAGGGAGGGAGCTCCTTTATGGACCAGACTGGGGACAGCTGAAGCCTGAAGTGGCTGCAGAAGACTGGAGGCATCTGGAGAGACTTCAGGGCAGGTCATCTGGGATGGACCCTTAGCTGAGGCTGCTGCAACCAAAGCAGAAGTCTCTGAATGGTCCTGGGGTGTCTGATGGAGACATGGATCAATCAGCCGCAGACCTTTGGGACAGCTATGGCTGTCAAAGACAAAAGAATATAAAGCATGTCTTGGGGATCTTTGGGCCCTTCTCCATCTCACTGTTGCTGGAGGATAAAACTCAGGTGCAGGTTGGTTTGTGCATGTGAGAATTTGACCTGAGGTGAACCTAATTTGTCCATGTTCTTTTTGGGTTGAGGTCTTAGAGTCCAAAAGCATTTGTCAACCTAGGCAATGTCACACAGGTTTCCTTGGTCAACACCTATCACTCACCTTGGATACTTAAGTGAGATTTTACTAGAGTCAGGGATTCTACTCCTGGCTGTGTATAATGACCGTCAGAGGTGTTGGGGAAAGCATGGCCTCAACCTTGAAGATTCAGTTTCAGTCAGTCTGGGGTGGGGCTCCACATCTCATAGTGTCACTAGCAGGTCCTCACGTAATGCTGGGGTTGGAATGTTACTCAGAGAGATAGATTACCGACCCTGACTACATGTTAAAATAACCTGGGGTACTTTAGCATATCCTCCAGGGATTCTTATTTAATTTTTGAGGGATGTGGACCCCCACCCCTTTTGTTAGCACCTATGTTGTGCTTTTTTAAAAAAAAACTGTGTGTGTGTGTGGGGGGGTTCATTAGGTTTGAGAAGTTCTCAGTTGATTGGGCTGTGCAGCTAATGCTGAGAATAGCTGCCCTAGAATTTATAGACTTGGAGGAGGCTATTACTATGGCTGTCAGGAGCCCTCACAGTTGCTTAGTTTGAGTGTATTGTTTCTTTTTTACAAACCCCATCAAACGTCTGCTGCATCAGCCCAGTAACCCAAGAAGGTGCTGTGGGTACTACCTGCCGTCTTGTCTCTAGCACCAGGCAGACATTGTGCTCCAGCAGATCCTACAATTGCATGGGGTTCTGTATCAGCTATTTTAGGTGCTTCCACATCAGGACGGGGGCTTAATGTCATGTGGGATTCATTATGGATTCAGGAGATAAGCCTTGCCCACTTACCACAAGATGGTTTTTTACCCTTGGGACTCACTATATCGCATACCCTTTAGCTAGCCAAGAGCTCTTCAAAACTAGATTTGCTGAGTATCTGGGGTCTTATAACCTCTGAGCCTCACCAAAGTCTGAAGGTTTGTGGGGAAACCCTGTGCATAAGGAGCTTGCTATCCTTTTCTGTGGATGTCTGAATTAATTATGTATATTGAGGTATGTGGGGGAAAGTGTTAAGTGTTTGCTTCGCCACAAGGGACATGGCATAAGTGTTGCAGGTTCTTTAAGAATGGAAAGGATTTTTCAGTGATGACTTAATAAATGCCATCCACAGGGGGACCTTTGCATGATGTGACAGGCCATTTCTGTAGTACCTGAGACTCATTGTCACTCTTACTTGGACAGACAAAGTATAAATTCTAGGCTCCACCCCAAACTAAAAGTATTAAGATTTCTAAGGAATAATGTGGATATGGTCAAAATTTCCCTCCTCTAGCTCCCAACTTGGCTGGGATATTGTATTATTATCTTCCACTTCCCTTCTACCCTCACCCCCCAAAACAAAACAAATCACATCTCCCCAAACAAAACCAAAACAGATGTCTTCATTTCTCTAAAGAATTTTATCACTCTCTTTTTGGGACTAGACAACTACTCCTTAAAAAAAAAAATTCATTTCACAGGCAGCAACTACAGTTTATGCCAAGTTATTTTCTTCCACCTTGGATAGATTGGCTCCATTAAGAGAATTTCGTGTCTAGAATCACAACAGGCACTGTGAAAAACACGTGGACCCCAGGATATTTACTCAGAATATTTTTTTTTTTTTTTTTTTTTTTGCGGTACTGGGAATTGAACTCAGGGGCATTCTACCTCTGAGCTACACCCCCCAGCCCTATTTTTTATTCTTTATTTTGAAACCAGGTCTCACTAAGTTGCGGAGTGCCTCACTAGGTAGCTGAGGCTGGCCTCAAACCCGGATCCTCTGGTCTCAGCCTCCCAAATGCTGGGATTACAAGCGTGCGCCACCACGCCCGGCTGCTCAGAAGGTTTTTAAAGTATTTCTTTACATCCAGAAAGGGTCTGGGAAATTTTAAGAATTAGAGACAAGCATGCTCCAATACTACCAATTTATGTGTGTAATGCAGCAGTAGAAATTATTGAGCCTGGAGACTGATGGGGCATCCAGAGTTTTGTCCTGGTTCCAGTCTCTGACAAGCCTTACCACCCATAAAGATGGGTAGTAATTGACTACAAAACACCGAGCAAGTCTTTGGCAGATTTGTACACAGCCCAGTACTCCTCCTACAGCTGCTTCTGTGACCAGTATGACTCTCAAGGTCTGGAAGCAGCATAAATTCATCTGTATCTTTTGACAGATGAAAGTCAATGAAGGAACTCACCGCCATAGCTGACTATACTTGACTTGCCAAATTATAATAAAAACCTCCATATTTAACAGGATGGTATTATAACTCAAATCACTAAAGCCCCATTAAGGAGAGAGCAAAACTTTACAGAGGATAGGAATGGTGACAGGGTGGAGGTAGAAGTGCCCCAAAAACCATCTGGTGAATGAGGGGGGAAGTTATTGGGAAAAACAATATTTTTATTGGTGAAATGAGAAAATCATCTACCCATAGTGACCTTTCATCACACAAATCTTAACTCTTTGGGTTTCTTCCTTTACAATGGAATGGCCCAGGAAAGAGTAATATCATCTCTATTTCTCTTCCTTCAAGGACAATGAAGTGCCTTGTTGACTTAGGGGCCAGTCATAGCTCTTCTTAGATCTAAGAGCTCAAGATTTTCCCAATTCTCCATTAGCCTCTGAGGTGTTTAATGCAGTAGAAAGTTTTCATCATGTCATGCCTTACATACTGTAAACATGTCTCTTGGATACATTTCCAACAAATATATTTTTCTTTTAAGTTTATTTTCTCTCACAGGTCTGTAAGGTCTTCTGTAAAATGAGGTGCCCCTCCTTTTTTGAGCAGGAATTCTTTATATGTGCTGACATAAATTCACCATCCAGTA
>PVLC010025175.1:0-10232 GCA_004027655.1 Graphiurus murinus
GGAGAGTGGGCTACTCCTGTCCTCCCCTGAGAGACCTTGGTTGATGGAGCTGTTGCCATGGGAACAGAGAGAGCCTGAACAGGAAGAGGTTTTGTCTTCCTGCAGGTCAGATGCCCACCACAGTCCTCCAGTCTCTGGCCCCAGGGTTAGGAGCTGTACTGCCTTTGTTGCTGGAAGACTTAAGTTATAATTTACCCTCAGAGAAAAGGGATGTACAAAAGGTTAGTGCGTCTGCAGCTCTGGTTTCAGGCAGGGATGTCAGGGCAGTGGGCTTCTGGGTAGCATGGGATTGGTGGGGATGGCTTGTGCGTCTGGCAAGTGTGGGTTTGGCTCCGGTCTGGCTGTATGTGTGGTGGGGTGTGTCTGGCCAAGTGTCTGTCTGGCATGTCTGTGTGTGTGTGGTTTTGAGTCTATCTAGACTTGTGTGTTGTGTGAGAGGTGGAGGGGGTGAGCCTGGCTCTGTGTGTGTGTATATCTGACAATGTGTTGCTCTTCTGTATATTTTGGATTTTGGCTTTGATCTTAGGGAACTGAGAGTTGGGAAGGGGAGGGAAAGTAGAGTAAGCCCAGCTCCAGGAAGCTAGAGGCCTTTTTCCAAGGTTGGTGGGGGGGGTTGTTGAGGGAGCAGAGCCCCATGCCAGTGTTAAGGATCAAGAAAACTTGAGCCGGGCGTGGTGGCGCATGCTTGTAATCCCAGCATTGGGGAGGCTGAGACCGGAGGATCCGGGTTCGCGGCCAGCCTCAGCTACCTAGTGAGGCACTCCACAACTTAGTGAGACTCGGTTTCAAAATAAAAAAGAATAAAAAATAGGGCTGGGGGTATAGCTTGGAGGTAGAATGCCCCTGAATTTAATCCCCAGTACTGCAAAAAAAAAAAAAAGAAAGAAAACTTGAGAAGTTCAGTGTCCCACGGAGAACCCCATTGCCCCAAATACAAGTACACAAAGTTTGCACAGTTGGGTCCATAAAGCTGGGAGAGCTGTGGAGTCTGAGGACTGAGGATCTGAGTTTTGATGCTGCACATCTGCTTGCTTGGAGCCTTGCTTTCTTCTTCTTCTTCTTCTTCTTCTTCTTCTTCTTCTTCTTCTTTGGTACTAGGACTAGGGATGGAACCCAGGGGCATTCTACCTCTGAGATAACACCTCCAGCCCTATTTTATTCGTTTATTTTGGAAATAGGGTCTCACTGAGTTGTGGAGGGCCTCATTAAGTTGCTGAGGCTGGTCTCGAACCTGCGACCCTCTTGTCTCAGCCTCCCAGGTACTGGGATTACAGCGTGCACCACCATGCCTAGTTTGGACCCTTAGTTTCTCCATCTCTATCATGGAAGTGGTGTAGGTGATCAGCCTCTGCAGCCTCTTGCCCCTTTGAGGCAAGGATGTGTGCTGATGGACACATGGTGGACACACAGATTTTGACCTCCCTCCCAGAAGGCCTGCTGAGTGGTCTTCCTTCTGCTCCAGGTAACTCCTTCTACCCTCCCAACCGCCTGGATGGAGTTAGGCAGGTTTATTAGTTCCATGGAGGAGCTGGGAGCCCCACCTGGCTGCCAGTATGTAAAGAACACTGGAACAGGAAGCAGGCAGATTCTTGTCCCATAACTGCCACCTCTTTGCTGTGTGACCTTGGATGAGTCACTTCTCTTTAAGTTTCTTCAAAGAGAAGAAAGCATCTTAGAAGACAAGATGCAGCTGGGCATGGTGGTGCACACCTGTAATCCCAGGACTTGGGAAGCTGAGATAGGAGCCTCTCAGGTCCAAGGCCATTCTCAGCAATTTATCAAGACCCTGTTTCAAAATAAAAATTAAAAAGGGCTGAGGAAAGCTGGGCATAGTGGTGCACGTTTGTAATCCCAGTACTTAGGAGGCTGAGACAGGAGGATCGCAGGTTCATGGCCATCCTCAGCCACTTAGTGAGGCCCTCTGCAATTTAGTGAGACCCTGTTTCAAAGTAAAGAATAAAAAAACAGGGCTGGGGGTGTAGCTCGGAGGTAGAATGCCCCTGGGTTCAATCCCCAGTAACACACACACACACACACACACACACACACACACACACACACACAAGGCTGAGGGTGTAGCTCAGAGGTAGAGTGCCCCTGGGTTCCATCCCCAAGTATCCCCCCCCAAAAAAGACAAGATACTAAAAAAGACAAGATACTTTCTAAGATCCCTTCCACCTCTGTTAATCTAGACTCTAGACATCTGGGTATAACCTTAAGAGAGACTTTCTTTCTTTTTTCTTTTTCTTTTTTTTTTTTTTTCTTTTTGCGGTACTGGGGATTGAACTCAGGGGCATTCTACCTCCGAGCTACACCCCCAGCCCTATTTTTTATTCTTTATTTTGAAACCGGGTCTCACTAAGTTGTGGAGTGCCTTACTAGGTAGCTGAGGCTGGCCATGAACCCAGATCCTCCGGTCTCAGCCTCCCAAATGCTGGGATTACAAGTGTGCGCCACCATGCCCGGCTAAGAGAGACCTTTTAGCCAGCAAGTCAGGCTGATTTCATCTGAAGGAAAGGTAGGGCAGAGTGCTAAAGCTGGCATCCAAGGAGCAGCAGGGACCTCCAGGTTATCAGAGGCCAGCTTCTTCTGCAGAGGAAAATGAACTGACAGGGTGGACCAGTTTCTACAAAGAGATTGGTTAAAATGGAGACATGTGGGAGTCTCTAGTTACAGATTTGAGGAAGGGGAAGACACTGGCCATGCTTGAACTGAACTGTAAGGGGTGGAGATTGAGGACTGGGTGCTGATCAAACTCCTTTCCTACTTCTAACCTCAGAGACCAGGCCCTGGGGCTGCCTCAGGAGCACACCCTTGCAAAGACAGTGGGGTTTGGGGGTGGGAGGTATGAAGGGCCTGGACCCCAGCTGGGGGAAAGGCTATGTTGAGAGGAGTCCATGTGCAGATCCACTGGAGGGATAGCATGTTAAAGCCACCTCCCACCCTGACTCTGCTTCCTAATAACCTCTGTCCCCCTTTTTGGTTTCTTGGTACCTGCCTCTCCCATTCTTTCCCCGTTGGGGTCTTTCCCCCTGCCCTACATGATGACAGCTGGACATCATCCCTCCTCCCTCCCTCTCCTGCCCACAGCTCCCCAGCCAGTTGCATCTGGGGAAGAACTGGGTGTCAGGAATGTGGAACCCATCCTGGGGCGGGGGAGGTGGAGAGGGATGCTCTGGGGGAAACCCAGCTCCTGTTTACAGTTGCTCTTGGCACCTGCTGACAGGGCCCTGCAGGTAACCATGGCAATCAGGTGAGGAGCCAATCAGTGTTTCTCCCCACCCCCAGCCCTAAAGGTGGCATTCTGAGGCCCTGGGGATGGGGAAGCAGGGAGGCTCTGTGCTTAAAGGAGCGGGAGGAGCATTTCATTCAGTAAGCTCGCACTTCTCCTTCACTTTCCCTTAAGTCCAAAAAGAGGCCCAGGAGATAGTCTTGGTCACAATTCTCACAAATGCTGGAAAGGAGAGGGTAAGTGGTGTGGCCGTTTGCTGCGTGGGGCTCCCACGCATTCTGAAGAGCAAATGTCTGTTTTGAAAACACAGCGAGTGCGGGGATGAGGCGGCTGAGGCGGTGTGAAGAGCCTCCGCATCGTGTAGTTGTGTGGACGTGTGCGCGGGTGAGACAGCGAGAGGGATTTACCTCCAGCCACCGAACTTCCAACACAGTCTGTTCCTAACAGGTTTTGTTCCTGGCTGTGCATGCACACGTATACAGATACATCTGGCCACAGTCACACGAGGTACCTTTGGAGGCCCAGACCGCACGTACACATACAGTAGATATTACACACGCTCAAAGAGACAGCCACTTGGAGTTTGTTCTCTCCTCTGGATGGTTGTAATAATATTTGGGCATCTTGCCAGGGACAGGGTTACCATGGCAACAACCAAACAGTAGAGTAGCCAGCAGCCTCCAGCGTAATTGCGAAGGGGACCCACTCGGGGAAGTCTGGCCCAGGCTGCCCTACGCGGGGTGGGAATCCGTTTTCTTCTCCGGGCTGGGTCTGCAGACCCTGGGGTCTCTGAGGCTGGCTTGGTCCTCTGTCTGCCCTGCACCTTGGGGTCTCTCTCACGTGTGTGTGGCCTTTGTGTCTCTCTTCTCTTTCAGTCTCTGGCCAGGTGCCCTGAGCCTCCATTGGCTGTTTGGGTCCTGGCCAGACTCATCCTGGGGTCTCTATAGAAACTGCTGATCCCGGCTGTGAATTTCTTGTCCTAGAAAACCCAGTGTGGTGGCTTTAGAAATCTTTTTTGGAAAAGAGAGAAGGGTGTGCACATGTTGTAAAGGAGCTATTGGGGCTGGGCCATCCTCCAAAGCCCCACCCCTAGGCTTTTACTCTGGGAAAGAGGAGGGAGGGAGGCCCAGCCCTTAGTGTAGGTGCAGGGTTGATTTCTGTACCAAGAAGGAGGAGGCGCAGCAGCCAATTCAGAGTTGGCCTTGAACTGACCCCTGGGCCCTGCTAGGGCCTGGCCAAGTGCTCAGGAGAGCTGAGGACAGAGAACTTTGCACCCAGCTTTGGTAGGCGTTTAGGAGGGCCTGTAATCTCTTGCTGGATCACCTGTGGACAAGTAATAGAGATGTCACTAGGGTGGGAGATGGTCAGAGAGTGGCAGTGCCCGTGTGAGGGAATTCCTGTGTGTGCATTGAAGGATGGTCCTGGAAGGCATGTCTGCCCATGTGTTATGTGCTAGGCACTGTGGGAGGGATTCTCAGGACAAGAGCAGTAGCAGTCTTTTTGTTTTTGTGGTGCTGGAGATGGAACCCAGGGGCGTTCTATCTCTGAGCTATACCCCCAGCCCTATTTTAGTTTTATTCTTTATTCTGAAACAGGGTCTTGCTAAGTTGCAGAGAACCTTACTAAGTTGCTGAGGCTGGCCGCAAACCTGTGATCCTCCTGTCTCAGCCTCCCAAGAACTGAGATTACAGGCATGCGCCACCACATCTGGTTATAGTTTTTTGTTGTTGTTGTTTGTTTTTTACAAAGGGGGCAGTAAACCAGCAAGTTTGGGCATCTATGTGAAGTTCAGGGCAATAGCTTATCTAGCCAAGTTTCCTCACAGCTCCTAGTACTTTGTAAATGTTTGACCACTTGAGTGGATAGGATTGGAATCAGGGAGATTTTCTTTAAAACCCTGGTGGGGGGGGTAGAGTATAGCTCAGTGGTAGAGTGCTTGCCTAGCATGTGTGAGGCTCTGGGTTTATCTCTAGGACCTTAAGAAAATAATAAATAACTTGGGAGGCTGAGACAGGAGGATTGTAGGTTCTCAATCAGCCTTCACAATTTAGTGAGGCCCTCTGCAACTTAGTAAGACCCTGTTTCAAAATAAAAAATAAAATAAAATAGGGCTGAGGGTAAAGTTCAGAGATAGAATGCCCCGAGGTTCAATCCCCAGTAGTATACACACACACACACACACACAATAATAATAAATAGCTGTGTTGTGGGGGGGCATACACCTGTAATCCCAGTACTCGGGAGGCTGAAACAGGAAGATCACAGGCTTGAAGCCAGCCTCAGCAACAGTAAGACCCTGTTTCAAAATAAGGAAGAAAGGGCTAGGGATGTAGCTCAGGTACTATGCCCTTGGGGCCAATACCCAGTACTACTACTACTACTAAACAAATAAAAACTAAAACCTTGCTCTCTTTCATTTTCTTGCCTCCCCATATCTAGAAAGTTGTATAGTACTTTTTTTTTAAATTAGGGATTGAAAGCAGGGGCATTCTACCTCTAAGCTATGCTTCTACCCCTTTATATTATTCTGTTTTGAAAGTGTCTTGGTAAGTTGCTGAAGCTGGCCTTGAACCTGCAGTCCTTCTGTCATAGCCTCCCAAGTACTGAGGTTACAGATGTGCAGCACCATGCCCAGCCTGGATCTCTGGATTTCTGATTCCACTTCCATTTCCCAGGGTGACGCTCTCCAGCCCCCCACCTCCAATCCCAGCATCATGCATCGGACCACGAGGATCAAAATCACAGAGCTGAACCCTCACCTCATGTGTGCCCTCTGTGGGGGGTACTTCATCGATGCCACCACCATCGTGGAGTGCTTGCATTCCTGTGAGTTGGGTGGAGGGGTGCCTATTGGGGTGCTCAGCCTCTGCACCCAGGTTGGGCGATGCACTGCCTGGGCAGGATGGACCACAAGCCCCTGCCTGGGGAGCAGACGCAGCCATGTCTTGTGGGAATCCCTCAGTCACACACAGGCTACCTGGAAGGGGTTCATTTCAGGAACTTGCATCTGAAACCTTAGTTCTCTCTTGAATCTCTGTGGCTGAAATTTCGCCTTCTGAAGACGCTCGTGTCCCCTGGTGGCACTGAGGGCTTGGTTACAAGAGGTCAGGGACCCAGGGAGATGTACTTACAGGCTGGCTTTTGTTCTGTATTTCAGGATGGGTGGGGGGGTTGAAGCTCACTTTATATGTGGCACACACTTCTCCCTGGCACCAGCCTGTCTCATAAGCATTAGACCCACCCTTCCCCAAGGAGGGACAAGGGGCAGTGGCCAAGTATGCAAGACACACATTACCATGCTGGGCCTTTGGATAGGTGTGAACTGCCAGGGTAAGATACCTGAATCTGAGTAGAGGGCATGGGGGCTGGTCTTGGGGTAGGGAGGGGCTCTGACTGTCCGCTCTCTGTCCACACCCCCAAGTCTGCAAAACCTGCATCGTGCGCTACCTGGAGACCAACAAATACTGCCCCATGTGTGATGTACAGGTCCATAAAACTCGACCGCTGCTGAGCATCAGGTGGGCCTGGCCCTGCCCCCTGCCCCTGCCGTGCTCTGGGTTGGCCTCCCTCTGTGCCCTCACTCCATACAGCCGGGCAGCAGGTGGGAGAAGCAGGCCATGGACCCAGGCCCCTCTTTTCCCCCGGGTGGCATCCAGTGTTTTGTAGGCTAAAAAATAACTAGTGGAGTAATGTCCAGAGGAGCGATCCTCCCCACTCCACCCCTCCAGGCCTGGGCACTGGGTCTAGGGAAGGGGATGGGAGGAGGGTCCCTGGCTGGGGGCACCAGGAGGATATGGCTGTTGACAGAACCCTGTATATTTTTCTCCCAGATCTGATAAAACTCTCCAAGACATTGTCTACAAATTGGTCCCTGGGCTTTTTAAAGGTATCTATACACCTTCCCCCGCCCCTGCACCCCGCCAGCCTGGCCCTGCCCCCTCTCACCCTGCTTCCTTCTTCTATCTCAGATGAGATGAAGCGGCGACGGGATTTCTATGCAGCGTACCCCCTGACGGAGGGTGAGTGTGTGCCTGTTCTCAGGCCTGGGGCGAGCCGGCCTGCCCACTCCCCACTCGCCCTCTGACCTCATCAGGCCATCCCCCCACTGGGGACTGCTGCAGCCAGAGGGTGGCCAGGCTCACCCCGCTAAGCTATGTGACCCTTGGCAGGGCTCCCGTTTCCCCCCAACTCCTCCAAACTCTCCTTCCGCAGTCCCCAATGGCTCCAACGAGGACCGTGGCGAGGTCCTGGAGCAGGAGAAGGGGGCCCTGAGCGACGACGAGATTGTCAGCCTCTCCATCGAGTTCTACGAAGGTGTCAGGCAAGTCCGGTCCAGGCCCCACCCTTTGGGGCTCCTGGGCTGGGTCATCCTCTCCTCCACGCTGGCCCTTACGGGTCCTGCCTGCTCCAGGGTCTCTCTAGCTTCCTTCTTTTTCCTCCTCCAGGGACCGGGAGGAGAAAAAGGGCCCCCTGGAGAATGGGGATGGGGACAAGGAGAAGGTGAGTGCTGGGGTAGTGGGCTGGGAGAGGCCTGGGTGGACCCCCCACACCCCCACTCACAGGTGCCTCTTCTCCAGCAGACAGGGGTGCGCTTCCTGAGATGCCCGGCGGCCATGACCGTCATGCATCTTGCCAAGTTCCTCCGCAACAAGATGGACGTGCCCAGTAAGTACAAGGTGAGTGCTGGGCCTTCTCAAAGCACAGGTATCTGGGTGTGTCTGACGATTTGCACCCAAGCCTTGGCTCAGGCTGGTACGGATCTCTGAGGGCTGCTGTGGCTGTCTAACAGCCCGTGGAGAAGAGTAGCTGAACCCAAGAGGTGCCTGGGACCGAGTGTGCACACTTATACTTGTACTCCCCCAGGTGGAGGTTCTGTACGAGGACGAGCCCCTGAAGGAATACTACACGCTCATGGATATTGCTTACATCTACCCGTGGCGGCGGGTGAGCGGGGCAGGGTGCTGCAGGGTGGGGGGAGACCTCTGCAGGACCTTGTGCTAGTCTGTGGCCGCCACCCTCTCTAATCACAGGCAGTCTGTCCCTTGTCCCAGGAGCTGGGTGCATCCAGAGGGGCCTGCCCTACCAAGTCAGCCTCTGGGCTCCCACACCCAGAAGGAGAAGGAGCTCCTCTGGCCCTTTCTGTGTTGTAGTTCTATCTCCTTTTCCTCCCTCCCTCCCTCCCTTCCTTCCGTACTGAGGATTGAAACCAGAGGCATTCTACCTCCAAGCTACATTCCCGGCCCTATTTTATTTTTTGTTTTGAAAGAAGGTCTTGCTAGGTTGCTAAGGCTGGCCTCAAAACATGGGATCCTCCTGTCTCAGCCTCCCAAGTACTGGCATTACAGGCCTGTGCCACCACATCTGGCTTGTCTTATGCTTCCTGCTTCTCTGGGTGTGTGTCCCTGCTCTCTGGGACGCGCTTGCTTTGTCTGTGTCCTCTGCTCTGCCCCTGCCCCTCTCTCGGGGCCTTTCCTTGCTTCTTGTTGGGCGCTGTGGGGTGGGGCTGGTTGGCTCCCTGGTTAGCCTTTCTCCTGACACCCTCCTCTTCCCTGCCTCCCTCCTCCTCCCTCTCGCCACAGAACGGCCCTCTCCCCCTCAAGTACCGAGTCCAGCCCGCCTGCAAGCGGCTCACCCTGCCCACAGTGCCCACTCCCTCGGAAGGCACCAACACCAGCGGGGCGTCCGAGTGTGAGTCTGTCAGCGACAAGGCTCCCAGCCCAGCCACCCTGCCGGCCACCTCCTCCTCCCTGCCCAGCCCTGCCACCCCCTCCCACGGCTCTCCCAGCTCCCATGGGCCCCCGGCCACCCACCCTACCTCTCCCACTCCCCCTTCCACCGCCGGTGGGGCCACGGCCTCCGCCAACGGGGGCACCTCGAACTGCCTGCAGACCCCGTCCTCCACCAGCAGGGGGCGCAAGATGACTGTCAACGGAGCGCCGGTGCCCCCCTTAACCTGAGGGAAGGGACCCCTCTCCTCTGCAGCCACCTCTTCACTCCTTCCACTTTTTCTGGGCCCTTTTTTCCACCTCTTCTACTTTCTGCAGCTCCTCCCACCTTCGGGGTGGGAGGGGGGGTTTTATAAATAAATCTATATATATATATGTACATAGGAAAAACCAAATATACAGACTTATTTTCTATGGACCAACCAGATTAATTTAAATGCCACAGGAAACAAACCGTATGTGTCTGATTGTGTGGGGATGGGGTGTTCATTTTTAGGGGTCTTGTGTAATTTGCTCTGCTCTTTTGGGGGTTGCCTGGAGATAGGCTAGAGGGGCCACTGGAGGCCACAAAGCAGACGGGGTGTTGGGGGCCCCACAAGCTTTAGGTGCAGCTCCATCTGGCTGGATACAGGATCCACCCTGTTTTTCTGCCCAACTCGTGCCGGTCCGCCCCCCATTGCTGAATGTCCAGAGAATTTTGAAGACAGTGCCTTTTACAAGTGCAGTTTGTCCCCTGGTTCCGAGGAGCAAGTGGGCAGCAGAGAAGGCATCGCCCTCACCTCCTCGTGCAGTGGAAACCTCGTGCAAAGAATAGATAATTATGCCCCCTTCCCCTGTGTGTGTGTGTGTGTGTGTGTGTGTGTGTGTGTGTCCTATGCATTGTCTTGTGGAAGAGAAGATTCGGGCCCTGGGGGACCCCAGCCCTTGAAAGCCCATGTGGCTTTAGCATTGTGAACTGCTTCACCCCTCTTGTCCCTACCTTGGCCCAGGAACCCTCACTAGCAAGACTGGTGGTGAAGCCTCACTTGGGGGCCTAGGGCGGAGGGACGAGGTTAGGTTCACCTCAGACAAGCACAGACCCTGGGTTTTATCAAAGGCAAGTGGCCCTCCGGCCCCCTCCCCACCCCCAGCGGAGGCTGAGTCAGGACAGAGCAACAGAGGCATCTAGAAGCACAAGAATATCAACTCCACCCCAGAGGTCAGAAGACCACCCCTCGGGCACAGGTCCCTGCCCACCTGGTTTTCCTCGAGTGTACATAGATGTGGGAGGAGGT